>QEPC01005627.1:709905-736034 GCA_003113815.1 Sphenodon punctatus | reverse complement strand
ATTAATGACATGTAAAAGGGGGGGGGGGGAAACAGTGGGAGCAATGGAGGTCAGGAGGCGGGAAGGGATTGGGCCGAGAGGCATAACATAAAGACAGTCCCTGCTCCATGCAGCTTACAATCTAATCAAGACACAAAGACATAGACAAGTACAAATGAGAGTTTTCCTATGAATAATGGATTACAGGATGCAGGTATTCAGTAAGTTTATTTTTTTCACTTTAAATAGTTGAACTCCACAAGGCTATGATATGGATAGGGTTTGGGTTCATGATTTAAAAGTGGTCTCGAAGAAGTGGGCCATTAGGCGGGACTTGACTATGGACAGGCATATTCAGGTTTGATGTCTATGTCCCTGGACCAACGCATGGTGTCAGATACCATAAGGTGCTACATCACTTTGGCATAGCATCTCAACACCCCGCAGTCCCTCAGAACAGTCTCATTTTTGTGGCCATCCATCACACTCAGCTCTTTGGATCTGCAGCTGGCTGTCAATCCAATAGTTGGCAATACCAGGGACTGTTTTAGCCTTTAGACCTGGCAGAATATAGAATTGGGGGAGGGGACAATAAGGTGTCTAAGAGCCACTTTATAATCTCTACCCATGATCCCGAGTCAAGCACACCCTCTGAATATAACCCTTGTTTGTTTGTAATGGTATTTTGCTTCTACAATAAAACTTATTTGGATTTGGAATATAGCCCCAACTACACAGCCTTGAAAAGAAACAGCATAGATCAAAGGGATAAAGGCCCATAAAATGAATTGGCAGCGTATCGCACCATTTTATGTTTTGTGCATATATGTTTAGAGTCTCATCCAATGTGCGTTGAAGTCAATGGTTATTCACTTCAGCGGGTGCTGGTTTGAACCTTGAGACGTGGTATGGCTGTTAGTGACTTTGAGGAGAGAGAGGTTGTGATATTCAGTGGCACAGCTATTGTTTCTTGCCACTTTCATCTTGATATATCGTTCTCCTAGTTCCATCTAAGGTAAAGGGCCTGGAACGACTTATCCCGTTCTCAAGCCCAGTTGTGATTCAAGTAATTCCCAATGCAGTCCCTGGCCTGCTCCAATTAATGGCCTTTCTCTGGGTATGTATTTACATCTCCTGCAAATTATCTGTGTGTCAAGAAGATCAGTTCATGTTATTAAACGGTGTTTCTTTACCCTTGTGCATTTGCACCCGCGCCTCATGATGAGACTGAGGATTTTATGAGGGTTGTTAGGTCTGAGACCCCCTTTTTGTTCCCTATATGTCACTGATTTAGTCAGGCAGATAATACAGATTTCATGGGCAAGTATTTATTTATTTTTAAGTGATTTCTGCACGTCTGCTTTGGGGCAGACTTTCTCTTTACTGTTTCAGTTTTTGCCCTATGGTTCCCATTGGCTTGAAATAATTACTCTGTCCCTTGAAAATGATTGTACATTTAAACAGCCCCTTCAAATTCATAGCAAATTTCCACTGTGTTGCATAGAGCAGCGCTGAACTGTACCCGCTCTTGGGTGGAGAACAGCAACCCAACAGTATGCAGCAGGGCTCGTTGGGAAGATGGCTGCTGATACTAGGCACATACCTCCCAACAGTCTCCTGCTCTGCTATTGCAGGAAATCTCATGCTTCCGATAAGGCAGGCTATGCCCTGCTTTTTAAGGAGGCAGCCATTGGAACATCACAGTGCTCATCAGCCCTTTGCCGACGCACTGAAGGAGACAGGACTCAGTGCTGGGTTTTAATGGCTGCACTCTTTATTTGTATTGAATTACAATCAACAATTGGGTTGGGGCAAATCGCCTAGTGCGATGCAGGTCCAGTACTTGAACTTGACCTTGTAACAGTAACCAAATATCAAACAGGGGTGGTTTCGATGTACCCTCGATTACCACCCCAACCGTGAACATCACGTTTCCCCCTCTCAGTGGCCCCAGCCACAGGCGAGGGGGACCCAATTGTTTTAATGCGAGTAAGGATCAAGGTGCCTACAGACGGGGGACCGTACTTGTCCCTACCGTTTGCCATACCCTGCTTTTCTGGCGGGTGGACCTCCCCATCTCTTAAGGAGATGACTCTTACTTACGATAACTCTAACCTACTCTAACTTCTGTACTGGACCCCTGCCACTGAGGAGTTGCCGGGGCTACCCGGACAAACCCAACCCCCACCCAAACTCTATAACCTATCCAAAATCTGAGTCAATATCCCCTCCAGGGCTTCCAAGTAAATCTCATTCCCTGCTGGCCACAAATGGACGCCATCCCTTCTATATAAGGCGGGGGACCTATGCGTCAGTGCACTGGTATCTATGCGGTCCCCTCCCAAGCCTGTGAGCCATCTGCCCACATCCCGGTTGATTGTCTGCCGGGTTCTATCGATCTTCCGGGGATGGATTCCGCTGCCCCAAGACATCCGTGCAACCAGGTCGGTCCACACAATTATAGCGGCTGGGAACAATTTTTTGATTTCCCACAGATCAGCTTTTATGCTTTTTATCAGCTGCACACCCTTAATTTTGGGGATGTCATTCTCGCCCAGGTGAATAACTATGACATCAGGCAGTTGGCCCTGTACAGGAGCCCACAGGGTTGGCAGGAGTTGGTGCCATCTCATGCCTCGGTGCCCCTTCTACTGTATCTGGGCCCGGGCTGATAGACCCAGATGGGTTGCCCATCTGGTCCGGCCGGCTGCGTTGCCTGCCTACCACACTAGGCTGTGGCCAACAGTCCAGATCAGCTTCCGAAATCGCAGGTAGCCACCTGGGGAGAAGGAACAGAATTTCGCTGCCCTCCACCCCCTGGGATGCCCCCTCCTCCCCGGTAAAATTGGGGTCCGCGGCCTCCCACCGCTGCTTCCAGGCCGCTGCTGCGGCACTCTTATTGGGCTTACCCATGTCTCAGCTACTGATTGGAGTGCCTGCTGCTCCCCTCAGTCGGGAACTCGTTCGCCCACAAGCCTTGGTTGGGCCGATGCATTCCCCGCTGCTGCCTGGCTTCCTTGAAGCTCAAGCCACAAGTGGGGCTGAAGCATGGAGAATCATCAGCTCGTGAGCCCCGCCTTCCAAGCAGGGCCCACGTGACTGACTCCTACCTATCACTAGCGGCCAGGGCTACATTGGTTACAGTGCAGCCCTGCAACATGTATTTTTCATAAGCATGGGGATGTATGAAAGGGGAGGTATGGTAACCCTTCAGTGTAGTTATTGTAATAGTTTATTTAGACTTATAGTCCTCCATATCCCAAGGGCTCACAGCAGGTTACAACACATAACCAAAATATATATGTAACACGCCCCCCCCAACCTAAAACACACAACCCCTCTAAAGCTTATCCCTGCCCACCAAATGCCTGGCAAAATGGGATGGCCTTACACTGCCTCTGGAAGATATTTGGACTTTGGTGAACTTCCATAGCTGTGAGGGAGCAACCAAGAAAGCCTCACTGCGGGTCTTGGCTGATTGTGCATGTGGCGCCATGATGAAATTAGCAGGAGACTGTTCTCAGCTGAGCTTAAGGATTGCGATGGAACATAAGGGGAGGAGGTGATATGTTGGGCCCTGTTGACTACACTGCCTACAGATTAATATACTCGAATTTGAAAAAGTATTTTTTAAGTTGCATCACTTTTTCCTCAAGGGTTTATGGGCTTTTAGAATATCATTGATTGCAAATTGAACGCCTGTTTTTATTTGCATTCCATAAGCACTGACAGAGTGGGTTTGCTTTCTTCACAAACAGATTTCAAGAGCAAAGGAAACTTTAGTGCATGTAACAAGGGCAGTTGAGTGTGGGGTACGTATTGGTAGGATCCTGTCCACACAGTCACATTCATTTTATTTATTTATTTAAAATTTATATCCCGCCCCTCCTGCCTGCAGGGCAGCCCGGGGCAGTGAACAACATTCAACAAAAATATAAAATTTTTAAAAAACAATTTAAAATTACAATATGTGGGAAAAAACCCCACACCCCACCCCTACCCCTCACCAAAAGCCTGACGGAACAGCCAGGTCTTACATACATGCCGAAACAGCAGGAGAGTGGGAGCCAACCAAGCCTCCTCCGGGAGCG
This sequence comes from Sphenodon punctatus, assembly GCA_003113815.1. Taxonomy (NCBI): domain Eukaryota; kingdom Metazoa; phylum Chordata; class Lepidosauria; order Sphenodontia; family Sphenodontidae; genus Sphenodon; species Sphenodon punctatus. The sequence continues at coordinate 731,964 of QEPC01005627.1, read as the reverse complement.
AATTGCACAGCACAGGGGCGGCCACCGAAAAAGATCTAACATCGGTGGCCACCTGCCTCGCCCGGGGAACCTCCAAAAAGGCTCCCACGGACGATCTCAAGGGTCGCACGGGCACATGGGGAGTGAGGCGGTCCCGCAGATAAGCAGGGCCCAGGCCGTGAAGAAATTTAAAGGTTAAAACCAGCACCTTGAACCGGGCCCAGTACTTTATAGGCAGCCAGTGCAGAGCCCGGAGCACTGGTGTCATGTGCTCCCTGTGACCCGCCCCCGTAAGGAGATGGGCCGCGGCATTCTGCACCAGCTGCAGCCTCCGGACCAGCTTCTTGGGCAGCNATTTGTATTGAATTACAATCAACAATTGGGTTGGGGCAAATCGCCTAGTGCGATGCAGGTCCAGTACTTGAACTTGACCTTGTAACAGTAACCAAATATCAAACAGGGGTGGTTTCGATGTACCCTCGATTACCACCCCAACCGTGAACATCACGTTTCCCCCTCTCAGTGGCCCCAGCCACAGGCGAGGGGGACCCAATTGTTTTAATGCGAGTAAGGATCAAGGTGCCTACAGACGGGGGACCGTACTTGTCCCTACCGTTTGCCATACCCTGCTTTTCTGGCGGGTGGACCTCCCCATCTCTTAAGGAGATGACTCTTACTTACGATAACTCTAACCTACTCTAACTTCTGTACTGGACCCCTGCCACTGAGGAGTTGCCGGGGCTACCCGGACAAACCCAACCCCCACCCAAACTCTATAACCTATCCAAAATCTGAGTCAATATCCCCTCCAGGGCTTCCAAGTAAATCTCATTCCCTGCTGGCCACAAATGGACGCCATCCCTTCTATATAAGGCGGGGGACCTATGCGTCAGTGCACTGGTATCTATGCGGTCCCCTCCCAAGCCTGTGAGCCATCTGCCCACATCCCGGTTGATTGTCTGCCGGGTTCTATCGATCTTCCGGGGATGGATTCCGCTGCCCCAAGACATCCGTGCAACCAGGTCGGTCCACACAATTATAGCGGCTGGGAACAATTTTTTGATTTCCCACAGATCAGCTTTTATGCTTTTTATCAGCTGCACACCCTTAATTTTGGGGATGTCATTCTCGCCCAGGTGAATAACTATGACATCAGGCAGTTGGCCCTGTACAGGAGCCCACAGGGTTGGCAGGAGTTGGTGCCATCTCATGCCTCGGTGCCCCTTCTACTGTATCTGGGCCCGGGCTGATAGACCCAGATGGGTTGCCCATCTGGTCCGGCCGGCTGCGTTGCCTGCCTACCACACTAGGCTGTGGCCAACAGTCCAGATCAGCTTCCGAAATCGCAGGTAGCCACCTGGGGAGAAGGAACAGAATTTCGCTGCCCTCCACCCCCTGGGATGCCCCCTCCTCCCCGGTAAAATTGGGGTCCGCGGCCTCCCACCGCTGCTTCCAGGCCGCTGCTGCGGCACTCTTATTGGGCTTACCCATGTCTCAGCTACTGATTGGAGTGCCTGCTGCTCCCCTCAGTCGGGAACTCGTTCGCCCACAAGCCTTGGTTGGGCCGATGCATTCCCCGCTGCTGCCTGGCTTCCTTGAAGCTCAAGCCACAAGTGGGGCTGAAGCATGGAGAATCATCAGCTCGTGAGCCCCGCCTTCCAAGCAGGGCCCACGTGACTGACTCCTACCTATCACTAGCGGCCAGGGCTACATTGGTTACAGTGCAGCCCTGCAACATGTATTTTTCATAAGCATGGGGATGTATGAAAGGGGAGGTATGGTAACCCTTCAGTGTAGTTATTGTAATAGTTTATTTAGACTTATAGTCCTCCATATCCCAAGGGCTCACAGCAGGTTACAACACATAACCAAAATATATATGTAACACGCCCCCCCCAACCTAAAACACACAACCCCTCTAAAGCTTATCCCTGCCCACCAAATGCCTGGCAAAATGGGATGGCCTTACACTGCCTCTGGAAGATATTTGGACTTTGGTGAACTTCCATAGCTGTGAGGGAGCAACCAAGAAAGCCTCACTGCGGGTCTTGGCTGATTGTGAATGTGGCGCCATGATGAAATTAGCAGGAGACTGTTCTCAGCTGAGCTTAAGGATTGCGATGGAACATAAGGGGAGGAGGTGATATGTTGGGCCCTGTTGACTACACTGCCTACAGATTAATATACTCGAATTTGAAAAAGTATTTTTTAAGTTGCATCACTTTTTCCTCAAGGGTTTATGGGCTTTTAGAATATCATTGATTGCAAATTGAACGCCTGTTTTTATTTGCATTCCATAAGCACTGACAGAGTGGGTTTGCTTTCTTCACAAACAGATTTCAAGAGCAAAGGAAACTTTAGTGCATGTAACAAGGGCAGTTGAGTGTGGGGTACGTATTGGTAGGATCCTGTCCACACAGTCACATTCATTTTATTTATTTATTTAAAATTTATATCCCGCCCCTCCTGCCTGCAGGGCAGCCCGGGGCAGTGAACAACATTCAACAAAAATATAAAATTTTTAAAAAACAATTTAAAATTACAATATGTGGGAAAAAACCCCACACCCCACCCCTACCCCTCACCAAAAGCCTGACGGAACAGCCAGGTCTTACATACATGCCGAAACAGCAGGAGAGTGGGAGCCAACCAAGCCTCCTCCGGGAGCGAATTACACAGCACAGGGGCGGCCACCGAAAAAGATCTAACATCGGTGGCCACCTGCCTCGCCCGGGGAACCTCCAAAAAGGCTCCCACGGACGATCTCAAGGGTCGCACGGGCACATGGGGAGTGAGGCGGTCCCGCAGATAAGCAGGGCCCAGGCCGTGAAGAAATTTAAAGGTTAAAACCAGCACCTTGAACCGGGCCCAGTACTTTATAGGCAGCCAGTGCAGAGCCCGGAGCACTGGTGTCATGTGCTCCCTGTGACCCGCCCCCGTAAGGAGATGGGCCGCGGCATTCTGCACCAGCTGCAGCCTCCGGACCAGCTTCTAGGGCAGCCCCACGTAGAGAGCGTTGCAGTAATCCAGCCTCGAGGTGATGAAGGCATGGATGACAGTGGCGAGGTCGGTGTCTGAGAGATACGGCCGAAGCCGCCAGACAAGATGTAACTGCCAAAACGCACTCCCCGCCACGGCTGCAACCTGAGATTCCAGGCTGAGCCGCGAATCGAGGAGCACACCCAGACTCTACACTTGAGAGACCATGGGAGGGCGAACCCCCCCAACAAGAGGAGATCCAACCCCCCCCAGGTTCCCCAAGCCCTCACCCACCAACATCACCTCCATCTTGTCAGGATTCAATTGCAGATGGCTCGACCTCATGGGACATCTTCAGCTCACATGCTTTATTCGATATGATGATGATGATTTATTATTATTTATATAGTACTAGCTGTGTACCTGACACTGTACAATCAGTAGTTGTAGACAGGTCCTTACCCCAGGGGGCTTACAATCTAAGAGAGACTTCCATCCTGCCAGCGCTAAATCCTTAAAGGGCCAGTAGACTATCAGGCACTCTACCCTGCTAGAGTGCAACTTTTAAAAAGAAAGTTTCCATAGATTATTTTGATAACCTGCAACAACTGAAAACCAGGACGTGGAGTATAAAATCAGACCTGGGGCAATCTTTCCTTCATCATCAAGAAGATTTTAAAGGAAACTTATCAGGCATTGGTGAGTAGGGGGCAGCCCTGTTTTGGCGAATGGAACGTATAGGGCTGTCCAATAGAGCGAATAGGGCAGTATGGCTTCCCGCAACTTCCTCCCCCTTGGGTTGAAGCTTTGACTCCCAGGTGGTCTGGCAGGTTCAAGCAGCAACTCTAGCAATACAGGACACACTCTCACAGCCCCCGGGAGGCTCCACTGGCAGAAATGGAGTCTTGGCTTCTCTTGTTCATGAGGGAGCTGCATAAACATGCATCCAGGCAGACACTTTGGGCAAGAGCTGCAGTACAGGGGCCTGAGAGCAGAATGTCGTGGTTCCCCCCCACAGCAAGCCCTCATTTGCCCACCTCTGGTCTATGTTAATCAAGGCTGAGAAGTGTGTAGGTAAACAAGTAAGTTGCATAAATACATTGTTAGATATACTCGATCAGAGGTGGGTAAATGGTGGCTCGCGAGCTGAACGAGGCTCTTGACCAGAGGAGGCTGCCTGGTGGTGTGTCTGTGTGGCTCCAAGAGGAGCAAGAGCAGCCAAGCTGCCATTTCAGATGCTGGAGCTAGGGTTGCCATTTATGTACATTTTTAAGGAACACGCATGAAAAATACATGTTACAGGGCCTGCATTGGTGCCCTGGCTGGAGCCTCATGCAGGCTGTGGGAGCAGGGGAAGCATGTCTTGTGACAGTACTGCTGTTGCCCAAACCTACCAGACTGCCTGGGAGCCAGAGCTTTGATGGAGGGGAAGGGGGTTTGAGTGAAGCCAGGCTGCCCTGTCCCTGGGATTGGGGAAGCCATGATCAATGCAATGCATCCTATGGCTTTCAGCCATATGAATTTTTTTTGGTATCTTGGGCTTGGGAACTTTGCCCACCCCTGTACTAGATCAACAGTTCTGAACATTTTGCTTACATGACCCCATTTTGAGACTTACATATAATTCCTTGACCCCAGACAGCAACGGAGACATGGAAAGTATATCAAATATCAATGAGATCAGGACCCCATTTGCAGATGGCATGATGACCCACTGTTTGGGATCCTCTGTACTAGATCATCTAGAGTTTCAGCCTTTTTCAAGAGAGGACCCCTTGAGAGATGGACCTGTCTTTTAAGCTGTAAAATGCCCTGGTCTCAGGTCACTCTAATAGAACCAACTGTGATGCTAGTGTATTTTCCAATAGGTGTTATAAGGCAGTACATTGTGGTTGCTTGGAGGTCCCCTACTTCACATCCTCCTATTGTAAGTTTTCAGTACATGATGAGGGATTCCAGTATATATTTATTATTTATTTAATTTATTTAATAGATTTATACCCTGCCTCTCCTGCTAAAGCAGCCCGGGGCGGCTAAAGCAGCTGCCCCCACCCCAGAGGCAGCCGAATTTCAGTACATGGCGAGTCTTTGAAATTCTGAAATATCACTGTTAGGGTGCTAATCATGGTAGTGTTCCAGCAGGGGGAATTTAGCCCTAGGATTATCTCCTTTTCAACCACCCATCTATACAGCAAAAACAAACGATAAGGAGGGTGCATTTGCAATGAGGAATAATACCCTCACCCAAACTCCCTGAAGAGATGACCTCCAAAGTAGTTTCCGGATACGATGAGTGACCTGGGGGGAAGGGATTGAAGCTCATGGTCCAAATGTTCCTCCTTAACTACCTTGAAGTTTTAAAACCAAAACTAATCTGCATACTGTGGTTTGAAAAGGAATAAAATGTGTCAAAATAAATAGAAATGAAGGCTACTAATTTCCTCCATGTGTATAGATGGCTGCTAAAAAATAAATACAAAATAAATTAAAAAATGCTGGCTTCTTCAGTAAACTGAATGGGGAGAAGGTTTCTAAGCTGATCTTAAGACCTCAGTTTAATTCCAAAGATTTACATCCAGATCCTCAAAGTGCTGCCCTGGTACAAGCCCACTGAAATGGATGAGAATTGTACTGGTACAATGTTTTGAGGATCAGACTGTTAGCTTTCTCTTGGAAAGAAAGGCGGTAGCTTGTTTGTCTGAGCTCAGGGGGAGACTTCTGCTGTTAGCCTGACTTACCCCATGCAGTATAGGAGCCTGGGTGACTGCTATAATACCCTTAAAGCAAATTAGGCTCAGGGACAAACATTGGCAGTGATGATTCAGGGAAAGAAAAACATGTGGAGAATGTGAAGGCTGAAGGTCCTGTATATTATCTTCACAGATTAGTGTGGTGCTGCCTTTTATTAAAGACAGCCTGCTCTATGCTGTTGTGGAAGCAATTTGTTTTAGATCTCACAATTAGCTAGTAGGAGTTTCAGCCTTTTTAAAGAGAAGACCCCTTGGGAGATGGACCTGTCTTTTAAGCTGTAAAATGCCCTGGTCTCAGGTCACTCTAATAGAACCAACTGTGATGCTAGTGTATTTTCCAATAGGTGTTGTAAGGCAGTACATTGTGGTTGCTTGGAGGTCCCCTACTTCACATCCTCCTATGGTAAGTTTTCAGTACATGATGAGGGATTCCAGTATATATGGCTGCCCCCACCCCAGAGGCAGCAGAATTTCAGTACATGGCGAGTCTTTGAAATTTTGAAATATCACCGTTAGGGTGCTAATCATGGTAGTGTACCAGCAGGGGGAATTTAGTTTGTTTATTTGGGGATAAGCTTTCGCCATCATACCAGCATAAAATAAATACATAGGACAAACATAAAACATAGTAAAAACAGTACAAATATAAAAAGACAAAAAAACACTATAAACAATAACAAGGGATAAACAAATTGCAGGGGGAATTTAGTGCATTGTATTTTTTAAAAAGGAGGAAATTCTGTACTCAAAAAAACTTTGGTTTAAGAGAAAGGTTAAGGCCATTAAAAAATTGTAACTTAAGGCTCCTGCCTTAACGTCCATGCCATGTAAGCAGTAAAGACATTGTACAGCCTCACATATTGTGCTCGCTTACATCCTAGACTCCATGCACCCACACTTTGCCTTGGTCTTTGAACCCCAAACCTCTTCCTCTGCAAGTTGGGGCAACTGAAGCTGGGGAAAGGAGGGAGTGAGGGGGCAGATTGCCATGTATTCTTTCATTTGGCTTAGGGAGAGTGAGACAGCTGAGTATTGGGAGGCTGAATATGGGGGACACAAGGTTTTTAATTTATAATAAAATTTGTATGCCACCCCCTCCTGCTAAAAGCATCTCAGGGCGGCTAACAACATATTAAAACAATGTAAAACAACAATAATATGATTTAAAACACAATATAAAAAACAACATACCCACCCACCCCCTCTCCCTCATGCCCCTCCCTTACTCCGAGGGGAGCTGCCCCCCAACCCAGTCCCCTTGCCCCCATCCCACACACCCCCATACCCTCCTCTGCCACAGGATGGTAACCGCCCATTCCCGAAGGGCTGTGCCCCTCCCTCGCACCAAGAGGAACAGCCCCTCCCCCCAACCCAGTCCCTTCATCCCTCACCCATACAAAACAAGCAGGCCGTCTCCCACCCCCCAAACCTAAAATACGGTGCCCCTGTCTGCTATCAAGAACCCCTAGCAACCACAACCCTCAGGAGCCAGCCTTGAAGTAACTACCTGTGCAGGCAGGAGGGGCCAGGTGTTAGTAATCCTGCAGGGAATGGGATTCAGGTCCTCGCAACCCTCAGGGGCAGAGACAGCACACACAACCCCTGAGGGATGTGTTGTGTTTTATTATTTATTATTACAGATATTTATATCCCGCACCCTCCTGCGCACTGGCAGCTCGGGGTGCCGAACAACACAAACAGTCAAAATAACTATAAAATCCTTTAAAAATACTACAAACATTTAAAAAATATTAAAATACCAAAAACAGAAAGGCTAAAAGGCAGAAAAACCTGCAGCAGCGAGGGCAGCCGCCTCCCCATTGCCTCCTCCCTTTTATTGGGGAGCGTGACAATGAGCCCTAGTGGTGGCCATTGCTGGCACGCCAAGGGTCCTTGTCGACCCATCCGGAATGAGGCAAGGACAACATTTATTGGATTTAAGCGGCCGCACTCTTTATTCAGATTGGAATTAGGCTGATGGGGGTAATTGCCTTTAAGCAGTTGGGTCCAGTACTAACAATACATAACTGCTTCACTATTGTCGCCAGGGGTTTCGACCGCTATGTGCCCTCCAGTGCCGCTCCCAACATTTCTTGATCGTCTCCCCTTTGCCTCTTGGCTTGCGTCTGTGGCCCAAAGGGACAGTGTCCTTTCAGGATGGGAGTAAGGATTTTGGGTGCCGCAAGCTCAGGGACCGTGCATGTCCCTGCCCGCCTTCAGCGAACACCCCTCCCCATCTGCTTAACCTAGGAAAGCCCAGCACTCATTAGATTTGAGTGGATGCTGTGGAAGCACGCAGGAGAGATGGGTTATTAGGGAGATGATTGGTTTTTGCCTCTTTAGGATGTTTCTCTGGGAATGCCAAGGTCAACTACAGGTTCTGTTTAGTCGCCATACTGAGGTATATGAGTGGTATTTCACTCATCTATGGCCTTGATTTTATTTCTGATCTCTGACTCTGATAGGATGCTATGCTGTATTTTGTGCTATGTTTATGTTTACTATTTGTCTGTAAGTTACCGTTTGTGTATCTGTGTCTTTGTCTGGCCATGGCGAAAGCCAGCGCTGAATAAACTGATTTGATTTGATTTGAACACCCCCCCAGGGATGCTAACCCTGGCGCTGGCCATGCCCTGCCTCTGCACCCGATGTTGCTTCCCCATTTCTTAAGGAGATGACTCCACCCACTAATGATTTCCTACTAAAACATCATAACAGTACTGGACCCCTGCCACTAAGGGGTAACTGATGTTTACTTCGTACCGGCCTGACCCCCACCCATGCCCAACTCAGTTTCCAACACCCTTATTAACTCTGTCTTCAACGTGGCGAGATAACTGTCATTACCAGTCGGGGACAAGTGCACCCCATCATCTCTAAAAAATTCAGGATTCCGATACGTGATTCCATGATGGATCACCTTGTATCCCCCCTTTCGGGCAACCCACTTCCTGACATCTCTGTCAATATTGTGCCGAGTTTTATCCACTTTTCTGGGTTGCACGGCCTTATCCCATTTTACCCTGCTGACAAGGTCGGTCCATATAATTATCACCCCTGGAAACAGTTTTTCGATTTCCAGAATGTGAGATTTAATGTTGTTTATTAGTCTGACCCCTTTTCTTGTAGGCAGATCATTCTCACCCAGGTGAATGACCACCGCATCCGGTGGTGGTCCAGTCGCCTCGGCCCTGAGGGTAGGCAGTAACTGATGCCACCTCATCCCACTGCGCCCCATCCAGTGGATCACGGCATGGGCTGAGTGCCCCAACTGGGACCCCCAGCGGGTCCACCTGGCTGCTTTCCCAAGCTGTGGCTGATTATCCAAATTTGGTCTCTATGGGGAAACCTTGCAGGACTTGGGAGCACAGACAAAAGGCGAAAGTTACTGCAGGAGGCTTTATATATAAGTTTTGTAGGCCCGAGATCGCCATCGCCCTATAGCCCTGATACCCTGCTCTGGAAGGCCAGCCACTGCTGCGGAAGTCGCAGCTCCTATCTGAAACGAGTGCGACCCATAGTCCCTTGCGGGGAGGCCAAGTTGGCTCAATGCGCTCCTCGTAATGGAGGTGAATTGGTACCTGATTAGGGGAGCACCTGATGCGCGGCAAAAAAGGGGGCCTGCGTTCGTTGGTCAGGACACCAGGTATTCCTCGAGAGCCCTCACCGGACACAGCTCGCTGGATCCCTCCCTGCCGAGGGAGTTAGGTGTTATAAGGCAGTACATTGTGGTTGCTTGGAGGTCCCCTACTTCACATCCTCCTATTGTATGTTTTCAGTACATGATGAAGGATTCCAGTATATATTTATTATTTATTTAATTTATTTAATAGATTTATACCCTGCCTCTCCTGCTAAAGCAGCCCGGGGCGGCTAAAGCAGCTGCCCCCACCCCAGAGGCTACGCTCTGTCCCCTGCCCCTCTGGTCTGTCTTGGACCACCTCAGCCTAAGGTGGAGCGCATGCTGCCCTATCTGGACATCTGCAATGGCCAGTGCCCGGTTGATATTATCACGGACTGACTTGGCCACTACTTCGCTGACTCTGAAAGCCCCTCAAAATGCTATCTTAAATGCTGCTGAAAAAAGGGTAGACTCATACTGGTCCGAGCATACTCTGGGGAGGGGGCCACAAATTCTCACAAGAAAGAGGGGGGTAATGGGGGCTTGACTGTCCTGTTGTCTGGTCTGCTCATGAGACCAAACCTCTAGCATTCTCCGTGTGAAAAAACCTCTGTCCGGCAGGGGGTGGCCGGCTAACCTGCTCATGAAACTTAGTGTGGACAGCTTAACGATGTATCCTACTGCCGCACCCTTGTTCCTTAGGGACAGGGGAAATTGGAGCATCTGTGCTTCTGGAATTGGAAAACTTGCTGTCCACCCCTTCAGTGACCGGAATTCATGAAACTCCCTAAAGGCCTGCTCCTAAGCCGCCCGGGTTCGTACAGCCAGGGATCCCTGTATGATGGTGTATAATTCTAAGATCCAAGGATCCACATTGCCGGTGGGAGAGGCTTCGGCATCAGTCTGGCCCCTGGCGCCAGGGGGCGAAAACGCTCCATCTGGGAGCGAGAGAGGGCATTGGCTATGCCGTTGCTCATACCCAGCACATGTCTGGCGACAAACATGATATTGTGCCGCAAGCACATTAAGACAAATGCCCTAACCAGCCTCATTACTCTGGGGGACTTGGATGACATGGTGTTGATAGCATGTTGTCGCACCAGAAAAGAATGGAATGATCCGCGAAATCAGCTGCCCAAAGATGTGCGGCTAGCACAATTGGGAAAAACTCCAGGAACGTCAGGTCCCTGGTTATTCCTTCTTCCATCCATTCCGGGGGCCATGGTGTAGCACACCACCTACCCTGGAAATACACCCTGAATCCCAAGCCGCCAGCTGCCTCGGAGTGCACTTGCAACTCCACCTCTATCAAAAGATCTTCCCTCCAAAAACTGACCCCATTGAAGCCTGATAGGAATGCTGCCCACATCTGTAGATCATCCCTCATCTTTCTGGTTACCCAGATGTGGTGGTGTGGCTGAGGGTTGCCCCTGAGCTTGTCCTATAGCCGTGATAAAAAGGCTCAGCCAGGGGCTACCACTGTACATGCGAAATTGGGGCTTCCCACTAGTAGGGACTGGAGTTCCCTGACTGTCACCTTTTCCGCTGTGCAGCAGGTCTCTACTTTGGCCTTCAACACTGCTAGTTTATCTACCGGAAAACGGGAGGTAGACCTGACTGTGTCCATCTCAATGCCCAAGTATGTGAATGTGGTGGCGGGTCCCTCTGTCTTTTCTGGGGCTAAGGGTATCCCTAATTCATCTGCCACCTCTTTTAAAGTCTCCATCAGTCCAACACAGTCATGGGTTCCTGTTTTGCCTATGAAGAGGAAATTATCAAGATATTTTGTGATTTCCCCTTTGTTCACCTGCTGCTGTACCACCCATTTAACCATGGAGCTGAACCGCTCAAACGTGGAGCATGAAATGGAACAGCACATGGGCATTGCGTGACCGAAATACAACTGGCCCTGAAAGTGGAAGCCGAGGAGGCAAAAGTGTCCGGGTGAACTGGCAGCAGGCGAAAGGCCGATTTAATATCGCACTTGGCCAAGAGTGTGCCTGGGCCGGCTTTCTTTACCAATTGGACCGCTGCGTCAAATGGCACGTACTGGACTGAGGTGAGTTCCCTAGGGATGACGTCATTGACTGATCTACCTCGGGGGTAGGAGAAGTGGTGTATCAGTCGGAATTCACCGCAAACTTTCTTTGGGACCACTCCCAACGGGGAGATAATCATGCCCAGTAGTGGTGGAGATAAGAAAGGGCTGGCCACTCTCCCTTCGCTGACCTCCTTATCCAGATTGGCCTGCACTACACATTCTAACCCCACTACGGATTTTAGGTTGGGAGAGACTTTACCCTGTTGGACCTCCCCTGCTGGCATCCTAAAACTATGATGAAAGCTGTCAACTATGTACAACACCTCCTCTCTATCTAAGGCCACTTTTAGACGTGCACTTGGATCAGGCGCGGGAGCGGCGAAACAGCCGCGGCGCTATTCTAGACGAACAGAAAGCGGAAGTTGTGCGCGTGATCCGGGGCCGCGCATTCTTTTCCGGCCGCGTATGTCACCCCAGAGAAAGCAGGCCGGTTCGATCGCGGTCGGCAAAGAATGCGCGACCCCGGATCATGCGCACAACTTCCGCTTCCGGTTCGTCTAGAATAGCGCCGCGGCTGTTTCGCCGCTCCCGCGCCTGATCCCCACTGCACGTCTGAAAACGGCCTTAGTGGCATGCTAGCACCTGAGCCAGCCGTTCAACCCTAACTGGTGTTGGGGCCTTTTGCAGCACCCCCGCCCATGGGGGGGACCCTGGTTTCCTTTCCCTGGGGGACCTTGGTTGTATTTTTCCTTCCCCCATGGCAGCTGCCCCCTATTGCATGCAGATGTAGTGTGGCTTCCCTCATGATGGCACACGCATGCCGGAATTTGCAACCTGCGTGCCCGCACCTGCCAGAGCAGGTGAATTCCCACCATAAGTTCCCTCCCGCAGTTTGGGCCTTACAGCCCTCGGTCCAAAAGGAGTCATTGGATGGTCATTCATGGAATCCAACCACAAATCTGGGGCATGGTTGTCCCATCTTAGCCCTGGGGTGTAGGAGTCCTTGTGGCGGAATGCCTCGTTGTACCTGAGCCAGGCCCCAGAGGGGCCTGTATCATAGGCATGGCGAATGATGGCAGTGTACTTCATGAGCATGTAGGCTCGATCCGGGTACGCTTGAACCATTACCCCTTGATAAATAGAGTAACCCAGCATCCAATTTGCCCAGTTGCGGTCAACTTTTGGGCACCAAAAGCGTTCCTTTTCCTTACTGTCTTCCTTATCATTTGGGTCCGGTATGGGATCAGTAAATAGGAGGGTGAAAATATCCATGTATTCACCCCTCCAAATCCTTTCTCTGGTGGGCTGCAGGAGGTGTGCCCCAATGGGGGCCGACAGATCTGCAAAGCTGTCTCCTAGTGGGATGGGAGGCCTTTGCATCCCGCTCAGAGACCCGAGGGTGTTCTGAGGTGACACCCACACCTATGTGGTCTGGGCCCCATATGGCCCGGGTCCGCTGATTGCTGCAGGAGGTGGGCTGTGCTGACCCAGTGCGGGCACCCACGTCCCATTCCACCATAGGTGGGGGGTCTCAATTCTCCCCCCTATGGGCCAATTAAGCCCCGGAAGAGGGGGCACCGCTCCGGGAGCTGTATTAGTTGCTGGGTACTGGGAGTTGTTATAGGACAGAAGATGACCTTGCACACACCCTTGCGGGACCAGCTCAGCCATGCCCCCCGGTGGCTGACCCATACGCCCCGCCCTGTAGCCCCCCAGCCATGGGTCCCACATACTTCCATATTCTGTTGCTTGGGTTCCTGGGTCTAGCCCGAGTGCAGGTGGGGGGTGGTATTCCTGGGCCATGGCTTGCAGCACCCTCTCCATACCGCTATCCATTGGAGTGCCTCCAATACTCCCAGTGCCATCCTCTCCTTTCCCCCCACTGCTACTCCTCACTGCGGCTCCTCTTCCCTGCGGGGAGAAAGAGGGCCCCCCCAAGGCCTCCCCCCAGGCCGTATGGCAGGGGTGAGGCCTGCCCCATGTCATTTCCCCCTATACCTCAGTGGCTGGGGACCCCGCCCGGCCCCTGGCCCGCCTGGGTGGGTGGGTGGTCACTTGGGCTGGTGCCATCCCCTCCTCCGCTGCTTGGTACCTTGATGGAGGAATCACTACCCTGCCCCGCCTTCTTGGCAGAGACGGGGCTGCTCTACCTGTGGGGGCACCTCCCTGCCCTTGCCAAGGGGGATACCCTAGCAGTTGCCCTGGGTGCCCCGCATGGCTACCCAATTGCGCTGGCCCCACACTAATTGGCCCCCGGGGACCACATGGGGGGACCCTGGGACCATCCCAGTGACCCCTCCCTGTACCCATGAAGGCCCCATGCCAATGGGTGGGGCTGTTAAGGAGGGGGCCGGAATCAGAGGCCACTCCCCCAGCCCAGGCTGGGCAGCAGAGGGGGAACATTCTTCCAGGCCCGACTGGTCCGAAAATGGAGATGGGGTGTGACTGCGTGACGCGACCATGTGGCCCATTAATGCCTCGCAACCTGCCAATCTGTCTTGTAAGGCCCCTAGCACTGCGGGGGCAGAGCGCCCCGTGATGTGAGGCTCCCTGAGACCCCCCAGGCAGAATGTGCGCGGGCTCCCGCCCATCTGAACAGCTCAGCTGTGGGCCCCACTGTAGTTTTCACTCTCCCCAGTACTGGTGCCTTGCAGGCGTCGGTCTTCTTAGGCTGATAGCCTTTCTGGCTCTTGGCCTTCACTTTCCCCATCGCCGTGGAAGAGAGGCGCGAGAGGAGCGGCTTGCTCCTTGGTCTCCAAGCCGGGAATGTGGCTTGGGCGATGCACGCCGGGTGAGGAGGCCCCGCCCTCCAACAGGGAGGGGCCTCTGAGCCCGCGCCAGTCGATTGGTGCATCCCTGGTTTCCGGGGCAACGCTGGCTGGAACATGCTTTTTCCCTCCTTGTCCCGCAATCCCCTGCAAATTCTCCCTGCTGCAGCAGCAAGGGCAACCGCTTCCCCATTGTCTCCTCCCTTTTATTGGGGAGCATGACAATGAGCCCTAGTGGCGGCCATTACTGGCACACGAAGGATCCTTTGGCTGTCTGTTACACCAATAGAATTGTACTGACTTCCCAGAGAACCAGGAACACATTGGAGCCTGCAAGTTCTGGTCCAAGTTACACAATGGGAGTAGAGTTTAACCTGTAAACTTACAAATGGCATTCAGCCTTGTCACTACAAAATCTTGTCTCACTTTTAAGAAGGACATTACTTGGTTCATCATCTGACTTCCCAGTTCAATATATCACCTGTTTCCTCCGACCAAAATTCCACTTAGAGCAAAGTTTGATCCTACACAGCAGATCTCTCCTTTGTAGGGAATGGCTGTTTATAGCCCATGCACTGGACATAAGTGTTTGTATAGGAGAGCCAATGGCTGCCAAACCTTTCCTCTTATGGTTTTATATCTATGTGGTGCTGTTTCATTTTGCTGTATTCAGTTCTTTTCAAAAAGCTCTTCCACCTTCCATTTGTTCTTTGAATCACTCATTTCTCTGGATGTTAATTCTGTGTCCTCAGGCCTGAGGTGGTGAGGGGTTGTCACCATGCAGGAAGGAATCTGGTCTTGACTGTATAGATATAATTTGCAAGGAAAGATTTTACTTTCTCACATTTTGTGACATGCGATGTCTCTACAGATGACTGGTAAAGAACGTTTGTTTAAATCAACCACACAGACTAGGGTCATGCATTCCCCTTCAGTGTAAAAGAACTCCTGTTGTAAATTATCCAGTGGAACAGATTACCAAGTTCTTTCATTTGGGATCCTTTCAGGGCAGATTGGGTGTCTTTCAAATAGACTGAGTCTATCTGAAATAACTTGAGTCAGAAATTCTATGGGCAGTTGTATGGAGTGGGGCAGAATAGCTGGTCATAATTGTCCCTTCTGGTTTCAGAAAAGATGACTCCAACAATGGGAGTTATGCATATTTCACCATTTTCAGATGTGCCTCCAGTCTTTGCGGACTTTAAAGTCTGTTTTCAGCAACCTTGCGTGGGGGGAGTTTATACGTGCCTCCCCGCACTGGAAGTCACCCAGTCGCCATTAGAAACAGTGGTGTTTGGCGGTTTACACATTCTTTTGAAAACTGGACTTGTCAAACCTCGATAAAGAATGAACGAGCTGCCCAGCAATGGCGGGCCAGGTGACTTTCGGTGCAGGGAGGCATGTCAAAACTCCCCCCACGTGAGGTTGCTGAAATCAGACTTCGAAGTCCGTGAAGATTGGAGGCACGTCTAAAAACGGGCTTGTCTAACAGCACAATCTGGCTTTTGTTGATGGAGAAAATCAGCACTGAGGAGCCTGTGTGTTTTGAATTAATGTGGACAGAGGTGTCATTAGGGGTGAAAACAGACATGATGCTAACCACCCTTTACCCACCCTTGGTGGTCATTTATGCATGTTTCAGGGCTGCATAGGGCACCAATACAGCCCTGAACCATGCATAAATAACCACCAATGGTGGTTAATGTCATGTCTGTTTTCACTCTAGGTTGGAATGGACCCTGGGGCAAAAGATGAAATGGGACCCCCCCCCCCCGTCTGCCTTCCAGCAGCAAGGGAGGACCAGGGAGCCCCAGGGCGTGTGCCCCCCAGGCTCATGGCCCCCAGTGTAGCTGCACCACTAGTCCCTACTATAGCTGCATCTTTGTTCATGGAACCTTAATTTTACTCACACCGCTTAAAAAACTCAAAAGGATTCAAACGTTTCCCTTACTGGTGAGCTGCTACTCACCCCATCCATGACCAGGGTGGCCCGGCGGGACAGCTGCTTCTCACTGGCCTGATTGCTATTGTTCAGCATTGGCTTTGCCTTGGCTTCATCTGGTAAACTAGAGCTTTGATCGGAAGATGTATTTTTGCCTGCTGAATTACCGCTAGTTCCATCAACCCATTTGCAGTCAGCAGAAGGGCCTGTCATGATTTACAATATAAACTGACCATGGGCTAAAATTTGATGGACAAAATTCAGCCTCAGGTGTCTGTGGGTTTTTTGTTTTGTTTGTTTCCTTTTCATACTTAAAAAAAAAAAAAAAAAGTTTGACTGATGGGCCGTGAAGTTTGTAAAAAAGGAAGTAACCATGTAGCAGTAAAAATAATGCTCTGTTACAATGGCCTTGCTCGAAAAGTTTTTCTGAACCAGCAGCATTCTTCCCCTCTGCAAAATGAGGATACCAAACAACTGGAGGCTGTTGATACAAATACAATATAACCTCCCACATCTGAATTTTCCTTTATCAGATTAGAGAGATGTCCTGATCTGAAAGGATAGGGCAGGCTTCAAGATCCTTTCATATCAGGACAAAAAACATGTCCCCCAGGGTGCCAACTTGTGGGAGGGGCAATAGAGCACATCTGAAACAGAAGGACCCACTTCTGCTATAATCCACTTCTACTGAGACCTTACAGCTCAGACCTTGCCATCATCCATGCTTTTATCACCTCAAGACTGCAGCGTGCTCTGTGTGGGGCTGCCCTTGGTGATGGTTCAGAGACTAGAGCAGGTGCAGAATGGGGATGGGTCGCTGCGAGCACATTACACCAGTGCTTCGTTTGCTGCACTGGCTGCCTATAGTCTTCCGGGCCCGATTCAAGGTGTTGGTTTTGACCTATAAAGCCTTAAATGGCCTGGGCCTCGTCTGTCTGTGGGATCGCCTCACCCTCCTGGTCTTGGATTGTCCCCTGCAGTTGGCTGGGAGCGCCCTCCTCAAAGTCCCTCAGGTATCCTGGGTGGTGACGATGAGGAGGGCGTAATTGGTGTCCTCACCGAGGCTGTGGAACTCCCTCCCAATGGAGAGCCGCCTGTCTCCGGACCTCCGCTCTTTCTGATGACAATGTAAGACCTGGCTGTTCTGCCAGACCTACGGTGAGGGTGATGGGTGGGGGGGTTCGGTTTGGTGGGGTGGGAGTGGGTTTTTAGCTCTGCCTGGGTTTTTTTTGCTGCTTTTAATATTGTTATTTATTTTTACTGTTATTTATATTAGGTTGTTTTTATATTTTGGTATTTAAATTGTTGTGAGCCGCCCTGAACTGCTGTGGCAGGAGGGGGCGGCGGCAAATAAATCTCATGTAATAAGTAAATAAATATATTTATGGTGCCTTGGGGAAACAAAGCACTGGATGAATGCTGGCTGCTATTATCGTCCATGTACTTAAAGAAGCACGTACAAGCTAGAGCTGAAATGTGCAGTGACTTTGAGATTTGTGAGTATTATTCCTAAATTATTCCCTGGACAACCATCTATCAGGGATGTTGTAGTAATCCTGTATCGAAGCAAGGGCTGGACGAGATGACCCTCCAGCTCCCTTCCAACTCTATGATTTTTTGATAGCCCTCTGAATAGCCAAACAATATTCACAATCAAAATGGATATTCACATATCCACTTATTTGGGCATTCCCGTTTGGTTACTTTGGTTTTTTTTCAGCATGGTGATTTCAGGATTTTGGTTACTTTATTTCAGCACAATTTGTTTCAGTTATTGCCCATGGCCAATGGCGCTAATACTGTCAAAACAAACCCTTCCCATGGTGGGGGGCAGTGGGGGGGGGGGAGAAGACGTGTGTAAGTGATCATGCTGTCCCAGGGTGCTGCCTGACAGCTGGGAGGGTGGTGCACTGGTGATCTCAAGGACAACGGGGGGGGGGGGGAGGTAGTGTGCTAGCAACATCTGTGGTGACTGGTGCAAGCCCATTTAAAGGGCTGTCAACGCTGTCCTTGCTGGTGACTGCTGCATGGGGTGGCTCCAGATTCCAGGACACTCCCAGCCCAAAGTCTCTGGCTAGCCCCTTAGTTATTTGACCATGCTGCCACTCTGCAGCTAAATATAGTGTTAATAGGGAAAACACATTGAACACGGGTCCCTGAATATAAAGCAGGAATTCCTGTGATTTTAATCTATACGATGACCAGCAAAGGGAATGTGGCAGGGAAATCGTTAATGAAAGCCAAATAAACCATCCATTATTTAATTTTTTTGGCTTTTGTTTCCAACCCAGAAAAGGCCAATATTGGCCTTTTCTGGGTTGGAAACACGCATTCTTTTCCGGCCGCGATCTGATCACCTCTATCGCTGACCCGGTCAGATCACGGCCGGAAAAGAATGCACGTCCCCCTCCCGTGTGCGTGACTCACGGCAGCGTCTTGTCTGATCCCGTCTCGTGGGGTTTTGGCAATGATGCGCGAGCGCACCGCGTGCTCGGGGTATCAGGCTCTTGATTAAGGCCGCTTTCCCACGAGCTTCCTCGGCGCTGTGGGAGCTTGTGCTATTCAAATCTAGTGCAGCTCCCGTCTCTTGGGAAACGAGGAAGTGTGGCTTTCCTGCCAGCAGGCTTGTGCAGCCTGTGCGAGCCTGCCTGCGTGAGCACCGTACTCCCTCATCAAGTCATTTAGGGATGACTTAAATTAGCATGCTCAGCACTGTGCTGTTGAAAATCCTTATAACTGTTTTGTTTCTCAGATAAAAACAACAGTTTAAAAATAGGCCCAGCACTGGGCATGTGGAGGAAGGCAGAGTCTTGGCTCACTTTCTCATGTGCCCTCAATATTGCCTTTCCCCTGTCTGTATTCTGGGCGGCAGAACACAGTGTTGCAGCGAACTCCCTGCACCAGCTCCATGCCTGTCCTACATACCATCTTCTTCATTGGAACAGCACTGCTGAATTGTGTTGTCTATGTACTTTAGTTGCAGACTCCTATCATACAGACCAGCAGGGAACTTTTATCGTAATCTTGTCTGACCTGAATAAGACAGGCCAGAGAAATTCACCCTCCATTAGGCCTGCAATTTCTAGTCAAGCTAGAGGAGGGGTTGGAAAGTTTCCCCCTCCCAGGGGCCATTTTGAAAATGTGTACAAGCTCCAAGGACCATATACAAGTTGGTGTTGGGGATTCTTAAAGGGTGTGCTCAGGAATAGAAGGGTCCAGATCATGGATCTGGGCCATGGATCTCCCCTATCCTTAGGTACATGTCATTACCTCTGCTCTCTTACCCCGAGCTTAGCCTTTCAGTGCTTGGGAGGAGGAACTTGATCTAGGGGCCAAGTCCATGAACTGGAAATGGGCCAAAAAAACTAGCTGTGGGTCACATTTGGCCTCTGGTCCTGAGGTTCCCAACCCCTGAGCTAGAGCATATTTTCTTTGCACTGTTGCATTAATTGTGCTGTCCTGCATGTGCTGGGCCTATTGAGCTTGCAGTGTATAGAGGGACTTCTCCTACACATATGTTTGTGAGGTAAATGAAGGCTAATTTAATGAGTTTGCCTTAGGAGAGGAAAGCCGTTTCAGCCGTCTCCCTACAAAAACAAGCCTCCTTGCCTCCCTCATAACAAAGGCCTTAATTGGCTTGACAAGAGGAACAGATTCTTTCTGAGTGAAATCCACACTCTCCGATTCTGAAAAGAATTTACTTTGAACTCTGCTCCCCACCCTGTATTGTCTACACATCCTACCCTGGGGAACAGGGTGGGGGAAGATCAAACATTCATAGGCCCAGGAAACAAATGCTAAGTTCTGTCTGTCATTAGAAGACATTTAACTCACTTTAAATAATGCTGTCAAGGTGATGCTGTGAAGAAGCTGAATGTTTCATTTTCTCAAGTGAAAAGGGACAAAATTTAACCTGGGAGTAACAGTTCCACGGAAGCCAATGACATTGTACTAGGGGAATGAGGAATGGAAAATTTCATGCTAGATCTGTCCTTGGTATATGCAGGGTAATCAGAGCCTCCATGAAAATCTCATCCTAATTTCTAATAGGCAAGGGTTAATTTAGCTTGAGACATGAAGCTTTATATCCCTTTTCAGATTATTGGTACATAAGAACATAAGTAGTGCCATACTTGGTCAGACCAATGGTCCATCAAGCCCAGTATCCTGTCTCCGATAGTGGCCAATCTTGGTTGCTTGGGTTAAATTCTCTGGCCTGTTGTTCTCTGTTCTCCATTCTCTGTTGTTTGCTTCCAGTTCCTGACAGCCAAAAGTTACGTCCCCATAGCTATTTAGCTAATAGCTGTTAATGGACATACTCTCCAAGAACTTATTCAATCCTTTTTTAAACCCAGCTATACTACTGGCCTTGACTGCATCCTCTGGCAACAAATTTCACAAGTTAATTGTGCGCTGAGTGAAAAAAGACTTTCTTTTTTTGTTTTAAATCCGCTACAGTTAGTTTCATGGAGTGTCCCCTAGTTCTAGTACTCTTGGAGAGAGTAAATAACCATTCCCTATCTACTCGTTCCACATGATTTTTATACCCTTCTATCATATCTCCTCTCAGTCATCTCTTCTCCAAGCTGGAGAGCCCTAACCCATCTAGCCTCTCTTCGTATGGGAGCTGTTACAGTGTTTAAAGTTTCTGTTGCCCTTCTCTGTACCGTCTCTAATTCTACTATATCTTTTTTGAGATGAGGTGACCAGAACTGCACACAATATTTAAGGTGTGTTCGCACCATAGATTTGATATAGAGAGTTAGTATGATATTTTCAGTTTTATTCTCTATCCCTTTCTGAATAATTCCTAATATCCTGTTTGCCTTTTTGGCCACTGCTGCCCACTACTTACTACTAAACATTTCTATAGCACTACTGGGCACAGGCAGCACTTTACAGTGACAGGTTTTTGGAGACAGGTCCCTGCCCAGTGGGCTTACACAGGGGAGGATAGATACACACATACACACATTCCCATTTTATAGATGGGGAACTGAGGCTGAGACTTGTCCAAGGCTGCCAAGTGAGTTCGTGGTTAGGGTGGGATTTGAAGCATGGCTTCCTAGGTCCAAGTTCAGTACCTTATCCACTAGGGATGGGAATTTCAGTTTCGGATAAAACCAAAAGTACCTGAAAATGGCCATTTCGGATTAATCTGAAATTTTGGTTCTTTTTTTGTTTCGGTACTATCGGATCTTTTGCATTGATTTTTGTACCGGATTTTTAACATTGCGGTTTGTTCCCCATTGAAAAAACGCAATGTTAAAAATCCGGTACAAAAATAAATGCAAGATCCGATAGTATCGAAACCAAAAAAGCACCGAAATTTATGAGAACCGAAACCAAAACTGACTGAAAATGAAATTTTGCCCACAGTCCCATCTCTATTATCCACCACACTGACTCTCAAAATTCACATTGAGGTGATGATTTCAATTTATTGTCCACAGTGACTCCAAGATTCTTTTCCTGAGTGGTAACCCCTAATTTAGAACCCAGCATTGTGTACATATAGTTTGGGTTATTTATCCCTATGTATATCTCTTTGCACTTGTCAATATTAAATTTTATTTGCCATTTAGATGCCCAGTCACCTAGTCTCTCAAGATCCTCTTGCAATTCTTCACAGTCCTCTTGAGTTTTAACCACTTTGAATAACTTTGAGTCCTCTGCAGATTTGATCACCTCACTTTTTACTCCCTCGTCCAGATCATTAATAAATGTTAGGGGCGGGAAAACCGGTAAATCCGGTATCCGATAATGCCGGTACCGGGCGTACCGGCATTATCGGATTCGACCCGGTAATCTGGTCCGGGTACCGGATTCCGGGTACCGGATTTTTTTACATTGCAGCCATTTAAAAATGGCTGCAATGTAAAAAACTTAAAGCCCCAGCAAAAAAGTTTAATAAAAAAAAAACCCTCCCCGAGTCCAGGCTGCGCGGGTGGAAGGGGGGACACCCCCCACCCACCCTG
>QEPC01005627.1:694555-709230 GCA_003113815.1 Sphenodon punctatus | reverse complement strand
ATTTCAATGGGGACACAGCGCCCCATTGAAATCAATGAAATAAATCCGGTACCGGTATACCGGATTTAATCCGGGAATCCGGTTTTCAGAGAACCGGTAACCGGTAAATCCGGTAGCCGGTAATGGGCCCGGGTCCCACCTCTAATAAATGTATTATACAACATTGATCCTAGTACAGATTCCTGGGGCACTCCACTATTTACTTCTCTCCATTGTGAAAACTGACCATTTAGTCCTACCCTTTCATTCTTATCCTTTAACCAGTTACTGATCCACGACAGGACACTGCCTCCTATCCCAAGACTATTTAATTTCCTCAAGAGTATCTCATGAAGGACCTTCTGAAATGCCTCCTGAAAATCCAGATACTCTATATTGACCAGCTCACCCTTATCCACATGCTTATTTACACACTAAAAAAATTCCAGTAGATTAGTGAGGCACAACTTCCCTTTGCTAAATCCATATTGACTCTTCTCCATTATATTGTGTTTATCAATATGCCCAGTAATTCTATTCTTAACAACCATCTCCACCAGTTTGCCTGGCACTGACGTCAGGCTCACCTGTCTATAGTTTCCCAGGATCACCTCTGGAGCCCTTTTTAGATATTGGTGTTATATTTGCTACCTTCCAATCCTCAGGTACAGTGGCAGATTTTAACGATATGTTACAAATCACCAATAGTAGGTCTGCAATTTCATCCTTCAGAACTCTGGGGTGAATACCATCTGGTCCTGGTGATTTATTATTATTTAGTTTGTCAATTTGCTTTAGAACCTCTTCAATAGTCTTCTTTCTTTCTTTCTTAATCAAATTTCTACCCCGCCCCTCCTAAAACATCTCGGGGCGGCTTACAATAAAAAACAATCACAAATATAAAACACATCTAAAACCAGTTAAAACATTCCAAAAAACAATAATCAAAGTATTTAAACAGGGCCAGGAGTCGCAATAAAACAATAAATAGGGTAAGGGAGATAATACCCTCTAACCCCCCTCCCCCCTCCCCAAAGGCCTGGGTGAACAGCCAGGTTTTACAACTTCGCCGGAATGTCAAAAGGCTTGGGCCAGGCGAACTTCCTCCGGGAGGGAGTTCCAAAGGCGCAGCCCGGCCACCAAGAATGCCCTCTCCATTGTGGCCCCCCGCTTAACGCGGGGGACCTCCAAGAAGGAACCCTCGGCAGATCGAAGGAGCTGCTCTGGGGTGCGGAGGGCGAGGCGGTCCCTGAGATATGAGGGGCCCAGACTGTGAAGGGCCTTATAGATCAACACCAAAACCTTGAACCTGGCTCGGCACGCTATCGGCAACCAGTGCAGAGTCCGGAGCACAGTTATTATGTGCTCCCGACGACCCGTCCTCGAAAGGAGCCGGGCCGCTGCATTCTTCTGATTCATCACCTACAAAAAGTAGTTCTGGTGTGGGTATCTCCCCAAATCATCTGCAGTGAGGACCAAAGCAAAGAATTTATTAAACTTCTCTGTAATGTCCATACATATCCTACCTGAGTGCCCCTTTCACCTCCTGGTCATCTAATGCCTCAACTGACTGTCTAGCAGGTGTTTTGCTTCTGATGTATTTGAAAGTTTTTATTATAAGTTTTTGCATCTTTTAATTTTTTTAAGGACACCTTTTTGGCTCTAACAGTTTTCTTCACCTCACCATTTAGCCATGAAGGCAGATGTTTGGTGGTCTTGCTTCCTTTTTTTATTTGTGGAATACATTTAATCTGGGCTTCCAAAATGGTGTTTTTAAATAGACTCCACGCTTCTTGCAGACGTTTAATCCTCACAACTGCTCCTCATTTTTACATAGTTCCCTCTTTTAAAGTTCAATGTTACTGAGGTAGTTTTATTTGTCATTCTCCCTTCTGTATGTATGTTGAATTTGATTATATTATGATCACTATTACCAAGTGGCTCCAACAGCGCTATCCCTTGCACCAGGTCCTGCACTCCACTTAGGACTAGATCCAAAGTAGATTCTCCTCATTGGTTCCATGACCAGCTGCTCTAAGAACCAGTCACTTATGGCACTGAGAAATTGTACCTCTGCATCACACGCCGAAGAGACATTTACACAGTCAATATTAGGATAATTGAAGTCACCCATTATTATTTTGTTCATGATTTTACTAGCCTGTCTAATCTCCATTAGCAGTGGTAAATGTTGCTATGCCATTGGATATTCTTTCTTTATTTAAATTTCTACCCCACCCTTTCCTGGAGGCTCAGGGTGGCTTACAGCAATTAAAACAAAATATACAATGAGAATCCTTTTAAAAACGGACCCTCAGCCCTAAAGCCCACCCAGCCAAACTCCTTTTTCCACCTGCTTTTCTGAAAATAAAAGTTTTACGCTGCCTCTGGAATATGCTCACGTTTGGGCCCTGATGGACTTCTGGTGGAAGGGAGTTCCACAGTACTGGGGCAGCAACCGAGAATGCCTCTCTATGGGCCCTTGTTGTATGAACAAGGATAGCAGGTGGTTCCTGCAAGAGGGTGCTCCTGACTAACCACAGAGGTCGCAGTGGAGCATGGTAGGAAAGGCGGTCTTTTGGATATGTGGGACCCAGGCCATTTAGGGCTTTAAAGATCCAAACCAGCACCTTGAATTGTGCCTGTAAAGCTATAGGGAGCCAGTGCAGACTATAAAGCACAGATGTAATGTGCTCACAGTGACCCACCCCCAAAAGGAGCCAGGCCACCACGTTCATCACCACCTGTAGCTTCCGAACAGTCATCAAAGGCAGCCCCATGTAGAGTGCATTGCAGTAATCTAGCCTTGAGATAACAAAGGCATGGATGACGGTGGCCAGATCAGAATGGAAGAGAAAGGGATGTTGCAGTCTCCTCACCAGATGGTGTTGATAAAAAGCACTCCTGGCACAATCTGATGTTTCAGGTACAACAAGGGATCCAGAAATACTCAAAGGCTGCAAACTTTATTCATTTATTTTAAAAATTATACCTACCCCCACGCCTCTTGCCACAGGCAACCCGGGGTGGCTAACAACATCAACAATACATACAATGAAATATCATAAACTATAATAAAACATCAATACGAAAGAAAAGAATAAAAAACTTGAGTAACCAAAGATCAGCCAATCATTATCACTTCAGTCTTGTCTGAATTCAGCTTCAGTCAGCTCACCCTTATCCAGCCCCCACCAGCTGCCAGGCATTGAGGTAAGCACTGAGATGTGGCATAACAACAGTTAACACTTCCAATACTTTGAAAAGGGCTTCATATAAAGCTTCATATAACTGCTTAGTAATTGTCGGTGCACCCAGATTGAGACGACAACAGTATATTGGATTTGAACGGCCGCATTCTTTATTCAAATTGGAATTAGGCTGGTAGGGGTAATTGCCTTTAAGCAATTTTAGGTCCAGTAGTAACAAGATTAACTGATCAACTAAATTCACCAGGGGGTTTGGCCTGGATGTGCCCTCCAGTTCCAGCCCCAAGGCTTATTCACAATGTCTCCCGTTCAGTCCTTGACTCGTGGCCTCGGCTAAAGGGGACAGTGTCCTTTCTGGATGTGAGTAAGTATATGGGTGCCGCCAGCTTGAAGACCGTGCATGTCCCTTCCCGCTTTCATAGGCACCCCTCCCAGGGATGCTAACCCCGGCGTTGGCTGTGCCCTGCCTCTGTGCCAGGTGTTGCATCCCCATCTCTTAGGGAGATGACTCATACAACTAATTATTCCTTATAAAACATCATAACAGTACTGGACCCCTGCAAGAGTGCGACAGTGACTTAACCTGAACTAACAAAGAATCCATCCCTGGTGCTCTGACCTTTTCAGCGACCAATTGGGCCTAATCGTTAGAGACACTGTGAAGAAGGCAAAAAACGAGAAAGCTATTAATTGGCCAATGGAGATTTCTCGTAAAAATTCCTTCCTGATCCCGTAAGGCAACCGGTTAATACCCACAGTGCCTCTGGGAGGGAGGGTTGGGGGCTTGCTCCTGTGATTGCCTGGCCAAATGTGGCTTGGGCGCGGTGCGCGGGAGAAGAAGCCACTCCCCCAAGTTGGGAGGGGCCACGGAGTCCGCGCTTTGCCATTTGGCAAAACCCTATTGCTGGGGCAATGCTGGTCAGGCTATGGCTTTTCCCGCCGCGGCCCATCTGCATCCCTAACAATTCTCCTGGCTGCAGCAGGGAGCGCGGCAGCTCTTCGTTGCCCCATCCCCCCAGGGAGCTTGACAATCGCTCTAATGGCTGCCATGCTGGCTGCCAAGAGCACTAATAATAGTGTATTTCCCCACTGGGGAGCAGTGTCATCGATCTGGTTCTGGTTTCAGAAGTTTTGCTCCCACTGGTAGCAGGGTTGGAAGTGGTCTTCCACCCTGCCAGTGACCATCTCCCGATCAGGCTGAGGTTAGCCAGGAAGGGGATAACGGGTAAGTGTATTCCCTTATCACACGTTTTTTTAGAGGGTCACAGTAAAGTAAGACCCAAATGGGGCCATAATTCAGAAGCAAAGGTTAACCAGCTTCTGACCTTGTCTCTTATACACATCTAGATGTGTATAAGAGACAGGCCAAGGACACAGCAGGACACAAACCACACACTTATAGCCGGCTATACGATTATAGCCGAGGGTCTGAAAGCTGCTCTTGGGACTGACCGTCCTCCCAAAAGGACGGGTATGGGTCTACCCCCAAACGTGTGGTTTGATAGGGAGTGCCTTAGGGCAAGGAGGGTTATGAGATTCCTTTACCGATGGGTCAGGAAGAAGCACTCTATTAGCGGGGTCATTCAGTTATCCCAGGCAAGGACCCAGTATAAGGTGCTCCTTGCTCAGAAGAAATTGTATTATTTCAAACAATGGAAGGAAATTGAAAAGGCTGCTAGAAGCAAGGATACCGCTCTTTTTTGGAGATTGGTAAGAGGATGTGGGAAGGAGCGGAAAGAAAACTTGATAAGGGTGACTGCAGATGTTTGGAGGAGTCATTTCTCCAGTTTGTATGCGTCAGACCCTGTGCCTGAGTTCCCTTTAGTTAATCTTGGCTCTCTCCCCAGTTGGTCTATTGTTACTACTGAAGAGGTGGAGGAGATTATTGAGGGATTAAAAAAGGGTAAGGCGGCGGGACTAGATGATCTCCTGGTGGATTTATTTAAGGCCAACATAGGCTGGTGGGCTCCAGTTTTGGCTGCCTTAATCACCGGGATAAATCAGACTGGAGATCTCCCTCAGTTTTGGGAAAAAGCTGAGATTGTCCCTATTTATAAAAAGGGCCCTCCTGAGAAGCCAAGTAACTATAGGCTCATCAGCCTCCTTTGTGTGGCTAGTAATTTGTATGCCAGACTTCTTCTTAGGAGGCTGGAGGATTGGCTGGAGCAAGAGAAGTTCCTTCATGAAGAACAGAATGGGTGTAGATCAGGCTGTTCAACTGCTGACCACTGTTTTGTCCTCAATCATTTAGCTAATAAGTACCGCCATAGTACCGGGCTATATGCAGCGTTTGCCGACCTGCGCTCAGCTTTTGATTTGGTCTCGCGAAATAATCTGTGCGGAAAATGAGCTTCAACAACTATTGACTTGAGACTCTTGTGCCTCATTCGGAGGTTGTATACCAACACTTCCCTCCATATTAGGCTGGATAACAGGGGTACCTTGTCTGAGGTGATCAGGGCTGAGCGTGGGGTTAAGCAGGGTTGTGTATTAGCCACCACGCTTTTCAATATATATTTAAACGACCTGATACCGGCGGTGTCATCACCCCTCAATCATCCTCCCAGGATAGGGTCCATGGAGGTGGCCATTTTGCTCTACGCCGATGATGCCATTTTATTATCTAGATCCCGTGTGGGTCTGAATAGGCAACTCTTGGCATTGGAGCATTATTGTGCCCATAATTTTCTTGAGGTCAATTATGAGAAAACCAAGATAGTGATTTTCTCGACAAAGCGGCAGGTACACAGTTGGATGCTGGGTGGACACAAATTAGACCAGGTCTCCCACTATAAGTATCTTGGACTAATCTTTCAAGCCAATGGTTCTTGGGTGACACATTCTGCTGCTGCCTGTAGGCAAGCCCAGGTGGTGGGTAAAGGCATAAGCCGGTTTTTCAGGTCTAGGGGGGGAGAGTCTTATTCTCCCTGCCCTCAAGGTATATCAAGTTAAGTGTCTTTCCCAGCTTTTGTTTGGGGCTCAGTTCTGGACATTGGGGAAATTTACAATATTAGAGTTCTTGAAAGCTATTTTGGGGCTTCCCAACCATGCCCCCTGCTGTGCTGTCCGCCTTGAGTGTGGTGCTCTGCCTATGGGTACCCAGGTATGATTACTCACATTAGATTACTGGCTTAAACTGTATTATGGCTTGGCTGCTCCTTTTCCCTGGTACTAAGAGCCGGCACCCATGATCCCTCGGTGGACCAGGTTAGAGGCAAATTTAGTGAGATTGGTTTTCCGTTGGAGAGCCTAGCCTGTCTTGGATATGCCAGTGCAAGAAAGCTTGTGAGGCAGAGGGTTCTGGACATCAGTAGGCAGGAGGAAATAGCAGAGATGCAGGGTAAAAGGTCTTTGGAAAGTTTCACGGACTTGTACAAATTCGCTTCCTCGCCTGTCCCCTACCTTCAATTTAATTTGTCCCCGCAAGTTAGGAGGTGTCTCACTATGGTGTGGATGAACATTTTCTCCACGACTACTATGGAAGGCTGGTTTTTGGGGTTGCATCCCTCTCTTTGTTTCTGTGACTGCTCTGTGGGATTTGTGCAGCCAGTGGGTTCACTGGAACATATTCTCCTCTCCTGTGTAAGGGTTAAGGACCTACAGGCTAGGTGGCTAGTCCCTTGTATCAACAGTCTCTCCAGTGCTATGCCCCTTTGGGTAAAGCTGCTGAGTGGACAAGAGGA
The DNA here is from genome assembly GCA_003113815.1 of Sphenodon punctatus. Classification (NCBI taxonomy): domain Eukaryota; kingdom Metazoa; phylum Chordata; class Lepidosauria; order Sphenodontia; family Sphenodontidae; genus Sphenodon; species Sphenodon punctatus. The sequence goes on along the minus strand of QEPC01005627.1, from coordinate 702,359 downwards.
GGAGATAGCAAAAGGGGTTGCTCTTTTTTTGTATAATGTATTGCTGCTTAAGAGGGTCAGATGGAACTTAATATATTGGTAATGGGATTTAGAGGACTCCTGATCTCAGCTTCGTTTTGATATATTGTGATGTTTTTCTGTGTATTTGTCTGGTTGTTTTTGTTATTTGTTTTTGTTTGTATTATTGTTATGTTATGGCTTTGCTAATACATTAATAAAACTACACACTAATAATAGTGAAAGCGTGACTGTCCCACCTAAGACATGACATCTGGTCACTATTGCCCTACAGCTCTTCCCTGGGGCTGCAGAGAGACCCTGCCTTCCCACACAGTCAGGGCTACACCAAGGCCCCACTCCATGAGTCTGTCTGGCTCCCAAGCCCTCTTTCTGGCTGGATTACCTGGCCTCAGCCTGATTTTCTAAAACAAATATGCAATTCTCTTAGGTTCAAGGTTCATCCTTGCAGGCAAGTTCTTGGCCCTGTTCAGACAACCTTTTGCCCATCCCTTTCAGCTAAGCTCCTCTCCTGAAAGGGAGAACATAATTGCTTAGTAAGGCAAGTCCCTTCCCTCAGCTTCTTGTCTTCTGGATCATGCCCTGCCCGAACTCCCATCCTGGCTCTCTTCTCCAAGTCTGTTTTCTGCCTGTTCTGCACACCTCTCTGATCTCCTTTGATATTAGCCTCTAGCTGAGTTCCTGTTTCAGACTTTATAGTTGCCTTCCCACCTGGCCAGCAACTGCCTTTTCATTGTTCCCAACTGGGAAAGCTGTACACATGTAGAATGGCTGGGCTGCTAACCGGGAAAAGGACAATACTTTGCCTAGAATTCCTTTGTTCCTGTGTTGTGGGGCAGGGAACAGCATGACAAGACTTCAGAAAATTAAACTGACGGAAGCCATGGTGGGCTGGTGCTACAGCAATTGAACATTCAATGCTTAATTTGTAAAATAAAAATGAATTGCTAGGGCCCAGGCTACCCCCAAGCTTTGTCTCCCAACCCAGAGCTTGTTGGAGCAGGGAAATAACTCTATTTTCCAGCAAGAAACCCAACCACTGAACTAACCTGTCTCACTACAACTGATTTAATCCATACGGTTGCCAACATAGGAGATGGGCACAAAAGTCATTAATGAAAGCCAAACAAACCATCTAGTTTTTTTTGTTTCTAACCTCAAAATGACCAATATTGGCCTTTTCTTGGTCTTTCAGGATGCACACTCCTATTGGCAACATTTCCCGGGGCTCAGCCCCTTCACCCCTCTTGAATTTAATTGCCAGGGCTGAGCCCTGGCAGGCCCTCCAACAATTGAAGTGCTAATATTCCATATTGGTATCCTGCACCTGTAAAGTCACAGCTGTATTGTTCCAAGTGCACAGCAATCCTTTGGGGTTTCTGATAGCCTGTTATTTCCGAATGTAGCCAGTTACCCCCAAATTGGTGGGTGAGGAGGGTGAATGCTTGTGGGATGATGGAGAGTTAAAAGTTCAAATGCCACCACCAAAACATATTTAGTCAAAACCCCATGTGATATTGGCAAGGTTTATTCAACACTGCGTGTGTCCCTATCACCTCGCCAAAGGCTAATCTTGTGTTTTGGCTCAAGAATGCCAGCTTGAATGGAAACACATTTTCTAGGGCAGAGGCTAGTGGAAGCATATTTTATTATAGAGTTGGCATCTTCAGTTTTACTCCTTCCTCACCTATCGTAGTCCCTGACCCAGAGAGCTGGCAATGTAAGCAAAGGAGAAAAGTCAACAGGTGGAAATTCCTCTGTTTAACAGATTAACTCTTTTGTTAGAGAATGTTATTAAAGAATCATACATATTTGATTGCATAAGAAAACAAGTATACCAATGTGTGCGTCCACCAGGGATGGTGCAACTGCACACACATATTGGTGTAGCTCATAGGTGGGCTGAGTTCCCAAACCCAAAAGCCGCATATCAAACTTTTCATATTGCCAAGAGCCACAAGATGCATTACATCAGTTGTGGCTTCCCCCAATCCTGGGGACAGGGCAGCATGGCTTCCCCCAAGTCCCCCTCACCACACACATCAAAGCTGTGGCTCCCAGGTGTTCGGATACGTTTGGGCAGCAGCAGTAATAGCACAGGGCATGCTCCCTCTGCTCCCATGGTCCCCATGAGGCTCCAACAACCAAAATGGCAGCTCACCTTCTCTTGCTCTTAAGATTGCTGCGTGGACACATCCCCAGGAAGCCACCTCTGGCGAGAGTCACAGTGTGGGTGCCTAAGAGTCGCATACGGCTCGTGAGTCACCATTTGCCCCATCTCTGGTGTAGATGGTTACATTTACAGACCCAGAAGTGTGATACATGGGGTGTTATCAAACAAGATATTAGTCTGTGTTAGCCCTGCGTGTTTGTTAGGTGTTCCCCACCAACCATGTGACCACCCCCACTGGACATGCAACTCCCACTCTCAGTGGGGCCTTGGCGAATGCAGAACTCACCGTGTAGGCTAATGTGTGCCCACCAAACATGAGACCACCCCTACAGGACATGCAACTCCCACTCTCAGTGGGGCCTTGGAGAATGCAGAGCTCGCCGTGTAGGACAATGTGTGCCCACCCCCACTGGACATGCAACTCCCACTCTCAGTGGGGCCTTGGAGAATGCAGAGCTCGCCGTGTAGGACAATGTGTGTCCGCATCCTGTCAATTAGGTTGCGTGCAGCACCTCTGTGCATACAGGTCCACCAGCACCATAGAGTCATGGGTGGAAATCCTAGAACATCTGAGGAGCAACCGCTTCCTGCCCCTTTCCCCGCTCTCGCTCTCACTGGTGGGGACTGCCCACAAGTGCATGAAATACATGCCCATTTCTTAGACTGGACACGCTAAACATATGGATGGGGGCTGCACAGACCAGACCTGGACTTGCAGCACGCTGTCATCTCGTTTGTTTTCACCCATAGATGTGTGCAGGCATTTCCCATGGTTTCCACTGGAAAAGGTGTTAACAGATGTGACACTAGCTGAGCGTTTCAGGTCGACGTCTTTCCAGTCCCGCACTGGGTTGGCTACCCACTTGCTACTTGTTTTTGGCCTACAATGCTTGTGGGCCCAAAACAAGGAGCAGGCAATTGCATGTAGCTGGTGTTACGCGTGGTAACCACGGATACAGGCAGGGGGTGGGGGATGTGACTGAAAGCAGGGGGCAGATTTTACTATGTGGGACTGCGTGATGGCTGTTACCACTGCTTCTGAAAATCTGCTGCTGATGCTGTTCTTGTGGTCGCACTAGCACTCATGGGGACCTGTTGCTGCCACTGCTAGCGGGGATCCACCACCACTCCTGGGCTCACGAAGGTAAGCCCTGCTCCCTGTCTCCAAGCAGGTGGCCACTGGCACAAGAAGTGGTTACTAAATAGTTTCCATCTGTGCCTGTGACTAAGAACCAAGGATTAGGAAATATGGGATGGATTTCCCCTGTTTTCCCCACAACATCTGACATTTAGCCTAGAGGGGAGACATGACAGCAGTCTTCAAATATCTAAAGGGTTACCACAAAGAAGATGGCAAGGAACTGTTCTGCGTCGCTACAGAGGGCAGGGCTAGAAACAGTGGGCTCAAGTTACAGGAAAGTAGATTTCAGCTACATATCAGGAAAAAACTTCCGAACAGTAAATTAGGAAAAAGTTGCTTAGGCAGGCTGTAAGCTTTAGGCTTTCCATCACTGGAAGTTTTTAAAAAGAGGCTGGACAGCCACCTTTTGGGGATGCTATCGCTGTAGTCATTCTGCATCAAGAAGGGAGTTGGACTAGATGATTCCCAAGGTCACTTCCAACTCGAAGGACACTTTCAGACATTCCCCCCCCCCCCCCCAATATTCTGGTTGCAGGGGGGAGGGGGCTTTCAGACCAGCCGATCCCCACGCATACCCTGACTGTGCATTCCTCCCCCCACAGCCAGAATATGCCCGGGAGGCGGAAGATGTTTGAAAGTGGTCTCCGATAGGCTGTTAGACAATTGTTAAGTGTTGTTGAAAAGGGGGCTGTTGCCCTGGGCATCTCATATCTAGAGGATCACATCATGATTCCTCAACTGTTTCCTTCAAGATTGGGATGATGGGGCAGGTGCTGGCTCTACCAGTTCCCAGTCACAAATGGATGGTGATTAGGAGACTTGACTTCCTCCCTGCAGACCTCCACAAGAAGGAAGCTGAGGGATCTTGTTCACCCCACTGCCAGCGGTACCCTCAGGAGGATTAAACTGCTGGAGCAGAGAGGAGCTATTCAGAGATCAGAAAAATGCAGGAGAGCAGCTGAGAGACTGGATAGGGGAGTTTAAAATAAATAAATACATTTAAAAAAAATATTTTTTCTGGTCCTTTAAAAGTCATAAAATGGCCTTGCCTGGACCAAACATTCCTCTCAGACTCTTGAGTCAGGGAGACCAATAATGCTGCAATGAATCATATTTACTGTCCTTTGTGGTGTCTGGTAGCTTGGTTATTCTTCTATATGGTGTGGGTGTAGATGTGCCATGAGAGATTTGACAGAATCCTGGCTCTGTTCCCTCTCCTCGTCTGTAATAGTATTCCCCCGGGCCCCACCCCTGAAACAGTAAACGTGCCCTGGATGCTGGTGGGAAGCCAGTAGCTGCTCACAGAAGGGGGTGGAAGCTATAGAGTCTCTCTCTGCTGAAGCAGTGGATTGTGCAGGAAGGGGCAGAGGGGGCTTTGAATGCCAGCAAGAATGACTGTGTAATCCAAACTTTCTTGTCTTCTGAATAACCCAGCCACTGAGCACAATCGAACTTTCAGTGATGTGGAGGGAATCTTATTAAGAGGTTGTAATGAAGGAAGAAGACTGGCTTTTGTACGTAGTAAATGAAGGAGTTATTAAAAAGGAAGGCGGTATGGACAAAGCTACCAAAAGCTCCATTCATATGTTACAGGTTTGGCCACGGATTAGAGGAGAAATCCACAAGAATCTGCTTTTCAGCTTTTCTATTTCCAGGGCTTGAATGGGAAATTGGATATCTCCCAGATCCTGAGAGACAGAATACACGGAAACAGAGCCAAATTCCTACAGGGGGCATGCATTAAGGAAGTGGCATCTGTTTTGCATCCAAACACTACTTGACAGCCTAGTTAAAATTGTTGTTGTGTTGGTAACAATGCCAAGCATGCAAGTAGAACGTTCTCTCCATCCCTTTCAGTTTCAAGTTTGTGCAGATAGACAATGGGACAACTAAAGCGCACTTTCTGCTCCTTCGTCCATGTCCAAATAAATGACACATCCCCTTAAAGCAAGTGGGTTAAGCACCTGAGTATGTGTCTTCAATAGGACTTACGCAAGCTAAGAGTGGAAAATAAGGCCATTCCTTCCCCTCCCCCTCCCAACTGACATTCTCCTTGAATGAGGTAGAGAACCATTAAAATGCTTAGAGAGAGTGGTAGTTGCCAGTCGTGAGTGACTCTTGAGGAAATAGTAGTAGTGGAATAATGATCTGGAAAAAGGAGTAAAGAGTGAGGTGATCAAATTTGCAAATGACACAAAAGGGATTTTTACACAGACAGTACGCACGCCTCTGCTCCACTTCACCCCTGGAAAGGTAGTCTGTTTAAAGGTGGCCTGCCAGATGTGCAAACAGAGCAGGGGTGGGGCAGGCTGTTCATGCTCCAGGACAGCCCCGCTGGCGGTGCTCCAGAAAATCCAGGAGCACTACCAGGGGGACGGGCAGCCCAAACCCAGAGGCAGGGCTGATGTCAGTCTGCTCAGCGGACGGTCGCTACAGCTCCATTCTTGGCCAGGGTTGTCCCAGGCAACACTGTGGAGTTATGGGTGTTGGATTGGGCAACAGTCACAAGTAAAAGCCCATTGCAAGCCCTGCAAGCTCAATATGGGGCTTGTCCAGTGGGGGGGGATGAAACAGTTTCTTTTTCTCCTTGTCTCCTCTCTTTGTCCTCCATCTTGTCCCATGCAGTCTGTACAGCATGGAAGCATGTCTCCTGAGTTCTTAGTAAAGTTCTGTTTTGAAGAAACTCCTGCTGTGTGTTATTCAACAGAACGCTAACTCTACAACAATGGGTGGCAGCCCAGAGAATCTGGAGATCTACTCACAGCTCTATGGCGTGGGTGTGTGCGTGGGTGCTTTATGGGTGGACCGTGGCAGCTGCTGGATCTGTTTAAAATGGACCCAGGTGGGGCTGCAAGTGGGAAGATGGTGGGACCCCTGTACTTGTTCTGGGGGTGAGTACCCCCACATCCATGTGAAAACACCCAGAGTTATTCAAGACAGTTAAGATGGGTGGACTGATGAGAAATTACAGGAGGATCTTGCAAGACTGGGTGATTGGGGAACTAAATGGCAGATTAAATTTAATGTTCACAAGTGCAACGTGATGCACATAGGGAAATCCTAACTATACATACACAATTCTGGGCCCTAAATTAGGTATTACCAGTCCCAAAAAGGATCTTAGAGTCACTATGGACAAATCATGGAAAACCTCAGCTCAATTTGCAGCAGTGGTCAAAAAAGGCAAACTGAGTATTAGGAATTATTATTAGGAAGAAGTAAAAAGGTAATGGTTGTTTGCCCTTTCTTACAATAAGAGAACGTGGGGACACTCTCTGAAGTTAAATGGCAGCAGATTTAAAAGAAAAGGAAGTACTTTTTCACTCATTGGCCAATACAAATGTGGAATCTGTTGCCAGAGGAGGAAGCGAAAGCCAACACTATAACCCGCTTCAAACAGAAACTAGATAAATTCTTAGAGGATAGTAGGGGTGGGAATATTGGTATCGGATTAATACCAGGGATGGGAATATTGGTATCGGATATATCAGATTAATCTGATAATTACCAGTATTGGCATACCAGTTTTTTAACATTGGCCGCTTTATCGCGGCCATTGAAGTAATGGCCGCAATGTAAAAAAAACAGTAAACCAGCCAAGGTTAAATAACTGCTAAATCCAATACCGGGGAGATCCGTTACCGATAAATCCGGTATCCGGTATTCTCCCCGATGTCCCACCCCTAGAGGAGAGAGCCATAAATGCTTACTAGCTGGGGCTTAAATCCCAGGCTGACCTTGACCCATGCATACCCTGATGACCACGAGACTTGATTTTTGTAATTCCTTCTTATATGGGCTTCCCATTATGCCTATCCTGTGTTTTCTGCATTGGCTGCCTGTCGAGCAGCTGAATTTAAAATCGCGCTGCTGACTTTTAAGGCCCTGAATGGCATAGGCCCTGACTAGATTTGAGGCCTGCTCCTGGAATCTCACCCTACTGACTGTCGGCATTCAGATGTCATCTGCTCCTTGGGGATCCCGCCTTTGCTCTTTCAGTCAGGCTTTTGCTGTGGCGGACTGGCCCCTCAGTGTGGAACTAGCCCCCTCCAGAGGTTTGTCTTAGTTCCTCCCTTCTCGCCTTCAATAAGCACCTGAAAACTTTTTTGTTTTCCAGGTGCTGTTAGAGGATCCACTGGTTCCCCCTTCCTATGTTTTTCCCCTCTCCTTTTTCCCTTCCCCTTTTAAATTGTTTTAAATAGATTTTTTTATATAGTGTTTGTTTGATTGTATTTTAAAAGCACTCTAAGGCCGTTTTTAGACGAGCGCGGCGGCGCCCGCGCTTGTTTCTTTAAAAAGCCGGCAGCTCGTTCTACACGAGACGCTGCCGCCGAATACGCGCATGCGCGGCCGACGCGCATCCATTTCCGTGCGCGAACTGACCGGGTCGGCGATCGAGGCTGGTCAGACGCGGCTGGAAATGGATGCGCGTCGGGCCACACATGCGCGTATTCGGCGGCAGCGTCTCGTGT
>QEPC01005627.1:648233-673480 GCA_003113815.1 Sphenodon punctatus | reverse complement strand
CTGAGCTGCTTGCCATACTTGCTTCCCTCCCTTTCCCCTTCTGGGATTTAGGCCTTCTTACTCACAGTCAGTAGGCCTCTCTGTCTGGGAGTTTTCTTTCATAGTCTGCACTCCTTCTGGGCTGCTTCTAGTCTTCAAAATTGCCTTGAAGATGTCCTGGGCCCATAACCTATTGTAGAGTTAGCTTTCTGTTGAATAACACACAGCAGAAGTTTCTTCAAAACAGAACTTTACTAAGAACTCAGAAGACATGCTTCCATACTGTACAGACTGCATAGCACAAGATGGAGGACAGAGAGAGAAGAAGAGAGGAGACAAGGAGAAAAAAAACAACACTGTTTCATCCCCTGACCCTCCGTCTACTGGACAAGCCCCATATTGAGCTTGCAATGGGTTTTTACTTGTGACTGTTGCACATTCCAACAAGAATCAGCTGATCAGGGGAGCTTTCTGACTTGAACTCTATGAATAAGGGAGTTAGACAGGGTTGTCTTTTAGCCTCTTTTCTTTTTAATTTTTAAATTAATAATGTGGCAGTGTCATTGGCTGGAAATCATTATTTCCCACCTAGAATATGCAGATAACATAGTCTTGCTTTCCCAAACCCCAGTTGGAATGAGTCGACTGCTTAGTGATTTCTTGACTTATTGCTCACAAGAAAAATTGTGCGTTAGCTATGATAAGACTAAGGTTATGGCTTTTGGTGTAATCCCCAAATTGTTTAATTGGTCCATTGATGGTCATAGTATTGAGCATGTTAAGAATTTTATATATTTGGAGATTTGTTTTCCACAGAACGGAAGATGGAACTTTCATGTCCAAGTGGTTGAGAAACAGGCTTTTAAGTGCCACAGAAGTTGTTCTCCATTTCTCCTGTTTGTATGGGGGTAATCTTGTTGCCCCTGCCCTTTGTGTTTTTACAGCTAAAGTTGTAGCTCAAATTTTGTATGAGGCTGAAATTTGGGGTGTTAAAGATCCAATTGCCCTAGAAATTCCACAAAATATTTTTTTTGTATGGAAACTATTGGCTCTCCCGAATTATACCCCCACTGGGTATAACAGAATCCTCTGTTTTTGCTAGAGTTTATTTGAGACTTTAAGTTTTGGTACAAAGTTTCTATTGTAGAGGTAACATGGTTACCTAGAATGTGCTTGGAGGAGCAATTCAATTACCCTAATCTTGTGGGGCATTCTGGTTTCAATAGAATTTGCTCCCCATTGCATTCCTGGGGTTCTTCAGAAATTGGTACCCACTTGTGCCTTTGTAGCAATGAGCTGGTTAAGATCAAAAGGATTGAAGAACTTAATAAACAGTCTGATTTGACTGTAATCAATAATTATAACATGTCTCCTTGGTATCCATTTTTAAAAACTGAACATGCTATGGAAAATGATCTTTTATTTTTCAATTGTAGCATTTTAAGGAAGTCATTTACTGATTTACGTTATCAAACCTTTCAATCCGGAATGTTGGGGGCCGTGAGAGACATAGAGAAGAAGAGTCCAGGGATACAGAGGACCTTCCTCATTACTTGTTTGTCGGCTCATTTTATGAGATCTGAATAATACATGGCTTATATGCCCCTTTTGGTACATAAATTGGGGGTGGGGGAAGATGGGTAGGGTGGGTCGGGAAGGGTTGGTTAGGGGACATGGCATTTATTTTAATCCTCCCAGATGATGATTTATGTTTTTAAAGGTTTTATTGTTGTGTAAGCCGCCCCGAACCGCTGTGCAGGAGGGGCAGGAGATTAAATCTATTTAATAAATAAATATAAATAAAGAAATAAATAAATGTTTCTATACAACAGCTCAAAAATTGGAGGTGCTCTTAAACAGCAAGAACCCTGAAAAGGAACATAGAGTTGCTATATTTGCTAAGGCTGTGGCCAAAATTAGAAGTAAGAATCATTCAACTGGAAGGGATTAGGCACCACCTTTTTTTCTGACTGATTTGATATTTTTTGTAGGGTTTTTATTCTGGGTTATTTAAATTGTGTTTGATTGTTTTTTTTATTGTGCTTGTTTGTACAGTTATTGAATACTAGCGGCGGGACCCCGGGGCAATTACTGGATACCGGATTTACCAGTTTCCAGTTCCCAAAAACCCGGATTCCCAGATTAAATCCGGTATACCGGTACCGGTTTTATTCCATTGATTTCAATGGGGCACTGTGTCCCCATTCAAATCAATGGAATAAAAAAATTCCTCCCCCCTCCCCCTCCCAGGCTGTGCGGGTGGAAGGGGGGACACCCCCCACCCACCCTGCCCAGCCTGGATTTTTGTTTAAAAAAAGACTCAGAGGCGAGCCCACCCCCCAGCACCAGCGGCCGCGGCGTCCCCGCAGCCGCCGGTAAGTATGACCCGATCCCTGGGGGGGTGTGTTTAACACCCCCCCAACCCCCCAGGGATCACCCCTACTAAAGTTCAGTGCTTGCTTACCTTGCGGAGCTCCGGGTGCGGCGGCGGCGGGCGGTCCGGCGGCCTCAGCGCCGGCTGTGGCTGCCGGCGTCAGAGACGCTCTAGGCCTTCCGGGGAACTTCTGGGTTTCCCCGGAAGGCCTAGAGCGTCTCTGACGCCGGCAGCCACAGCCGGCGCTGAGGCCGCCGGACCGCCCGCCGCCGCCGCACCCGGAGCTCAGCTGAACTAAAAGGTACAGTGGGAACTTGTAGTAGGGGTGATCCCTGGGGGGTGGGGGGGTGTTAAACCCCCCCACCCCCCAGGGATCAGGTCTATACTTACCGGCTGCTGCTGGGACGCAGCGGCCGCTGGTGCTGGGGGGGCTCTAGGTTGAAAAATCCAGGCTGGGCAGGGTGGGTGGGGGGTGTCCCCCCTTCCACCCGTGCAGCCTGGACTCGGGGAGGGTTTTTTACTCTTTTGGTGGGTTTTTTACATTGCAGCCATTCATTTAAATGACTGCAATGTAAAAAAAAATCCGGTACCCGGAATCCGGTAACCAGACCGGATTTACCGGGTTGAATCCGATAATGCTGGTATGCCTAGTACCGGCATTATCGGATACCGGAAATGCCGGTGATCCCGCCGCTATTGAATACCATAATAGCATGCATGCTACTTGGTGTATAATTGACTTGACATAACTTGAAGTTCTGTCACTCACTTCAAAGGCAGCAGAATTAGCCTCTGTATCACCATGCAGTGTGATGTGTGTGCAATTCTTGTGTTATTTTTTTCATCTTGCAATGTTGATTAGGATTTATGGCCAAACAGTTCTTGCTGGTAACTGGCAAGACTTAGATCATTGACCTGCTGTACTGTGGTTTTGTTCAGCCAGAGTGATCCAGTTGGCCTGATGCACTCCAGTTGTTGTCTTCACAAAGCTCTGAATTATAAAAATTACCTTGACTTCTCCCTTGTTAAATGCTTGTGGTTTATGAGGTTAAGTATCTCTTTGGGTGCAGCTTTCACTGCATGGTGATGAAATGGTTTACAAGATGGTAATAAATTTTGCTGAGGTTCATTTCAAACAAATGCAACCTTTTTCATTGTACCTACATCAGAACTTTGCTTTTTACTTTTTTCCCCACAAGCAAATAAATCAACTACAAGTCGTGGGCAGGAACAGAGGCATTCAGTGAAAACAATGAAGAAATATTTATTGAAAACGTGTTCTGGTTTGAACTTCAGCCACCTTCTAGCCTGGGACAACCCTTTACTGACAATCTGACACATGGTGATGGCCATGATAGCAGAATTGATAGTTTTCTAGCGACAATTCAAGTAACATTATATAGTCTCCAGTTTGTAAATCTGTAGCCAATTTATTCATGTGTACAATGAAAGATGGTTTGTATTTTATGCTTTTTGCTTTGCAAGAGCATTTAAAGCCTCTTAAAATATTGAGTAAATTCTTGGCTTCACTGAAGTCAATGGCAAAACTTTTTCATTGATATCAGTGGATTCTACCATTGCTATTGTTAGCATCACAATAGTGAAGAAGTTCCTAAACTGTGGATTACAACAAATATCCACAGTGAGTACCCAATTTGACAGTATATTTGTTTCTGTTTAAATTAATCAGAATTTGCTTTCCATTTCATTTGTGATTTTAAATATTTATTTTGATATGTCACGTTTGCTATTTTGGTCAGTTTGGTATTTCAGGGAAAAACCTACCAAATACTGAAATACTGTAGTGACCAAAATATCAAACACGAAATACTGAAATACCAAAGTGACTGAAATACTGGCATGACCACTATCAAACATGAAATAGCAAAATACTGAAGTGCCTGAGATACCAAAATGCCAAATATGATATACTGAAATGACTGAAATACCGAATATGAAATACCAAAGTTACTAAAACGACTGAACTAGCAAACAAGAAACACTAAAGTTGCTGAAATCCTGAACATGAATACTGAAATACCAAAGTAAAGAAAACAGAGAAATGAATATACAGATTTCACAAACAGTAACAAAAACAAATCTGGGATATTCATTTGTGGAAATGCAAATTATCTTCATAATATGAAATGTCTCCTTGTTTCAGCCCTACTAGCAACTCAAGTGAAGTTATGCCGTCTGCAGACAGAATAATAGTTTCAATTAATATTGGGTTTAGTTGGCATGTCTTTGGGTAAAACCAACACCATCATGACCCGAGCTGGGTTGGGAACCCACCACTAACACAGCCGGGGATGGCTCAGGCCACCAGCCACACGTGAGTGCAGCCGGGAGAGCCATCCCACGGGTGGTGCAGCCTGGGCAGTGGCCGCATCAGATGTGCTGGCGGCCATTCCTGTGCTGCACCCAGCTCCCCACGTCCCACCATGATGAGCAGCCATGGCAGCCAATAATGGCCGCCATAGTGGCCCCAAACTGGGCTGAGTCATGGTGGGCCAAAACAAATGTTCTAACCCTCTGTGGCCCACTTTGCCCTGGATGTTTCCTAGCCCAAGCTGTTACTTCAGCTGTATGCTGAGGTGAGAGCCTGGGCTAGCTGCCAACATGACCTGGGATACCGTGGGATATCTGACACCTCTAAAAGATAAGTGACAGTGGCTTGTGGGCCACAGCGGTTATAAGCGGGCCACTGTCATGTCTGGCGTTTTGCCCTTTGTTGCTGTCTGGGGTCAGAGAATTCTATTGAAGTCTCAAGGTGTGGTGACACAGACAAAAAGCTTGGGAACCCCTGCAGTATTGCTTGCAGTTCCAGGCACTATACAAATACCTGCCTACACAAGACATTAGAATGTGCCGAAAGGTGTGTTAAGATATGCTGCTAACATGCCTTGAAATCCTCATGTAGACATGCTAACGCATTTAAACTTGGTTAGGGATGAAGTGACTTGCTCACGGTCACACAGAAGGTGAGCAGCAAAGCTCAACACAGAATTGTGGTCTCCTGACTCCGTCTTTCGCCCTCCCCACTAGGACTACATTGGAAAGTGATGTCGCAGCTCCTTTGCTCCATGCTCTCTTATATCATCCCGCACCCTCCAGGTTTCCTCTCAGAGGTGGCAAACCTATTCATGAGTAGAATTGGCAGGATCAGGCCCAGCAGAAGAAGAATGGGATTGGATGAAGAGGACGGGAATGGGACTTGAGGACAGGAGCAGGGGTGGATAGTAGGGATGGGCGTTACAGATTCAGATTAATCTGTATCTGCCTGAAAATGGCAGTTCCAGATTAATCCATGAATCCTGTGCCAATTTCGGATCTCCATAAAGCTCATTGGAGTGGTGCCACAGGAATGGCATTGGCTTGGCGCTTCTCCAATAAGCTTGAGGGGAGAGGAGGAGGTGGGCAGAGGGGCTTTGCTGGCTCAGTTGGTCAGCAGGGAACAGGGATAGCCCGACTCCCTGGGCTGACTCTGTCACCACCCACCTACAGTGCTGCTGCTCCCCTGCTCTTTTCTCACTACTGCTCAAGCTGAGCTGGGTTCTTCCCACACTTGGCTTTTCTGGGTGGGGCTGGGGAGGGGCAAGGAGGCATCTTCTGCCATGCAGGTCTCCATGGCGGGTGTGCGTGTGGCTCTTGCGCGCCAGAAAGGGGCCCCTTGCTCCACTGCTGCTCAGAAAAGCAGAGCATGAGAAGAACCTGGCTCAGCTTGAACAGCGTCGGGAAAGGAGCCTAGGGAGCAGCAACGTTCAGGACTCAGAGGAGCAGCAGCACTGCAGCCGGGCGGTGAGTCAGCCTAGGGCGTTGGGCTATCCCTGTCTCCTGCTGGCCGATTGCCATTCAAAACTGGGTGGCAATTGGCCAGCAAACCCCCCCCCCCCCATAACTTCATTGGAGCAGCACCAAGCCAATGCCATCCCTGTTGCACCGTTCCAATAAGCTTTATGGAGATCCTGATATATAAATCCGTAATCTGGAAATCCATAACATTCGATAGATGGATCCGTAATTAATACAAATCTGTAAATCAATATAAATTCCCAATCCCTAGTAGATTCACAGGCACAAACCTTGTTTCACATGGCTTCCTGTTCCTGCTAGGTGGGTTTTTATGCTGGCAGGTGGCCAGTCAAGTGGCTGGATGTGCGTGACATGGAACAGAAAGGCCTTCAGGTTCAGCACCAGAGTCAAGGCATGGCTGTGAAACCACCACTGCACCAACCCCAGAGGCACTGGCTCAAGGGCTATGTTCCTCACATGCTCTCACCTTGCTGATTTTAGACACAGACATACAGAGTCCCTGTTTACACATATCTCCACAGTGTGCACGCGCCTGTCCCCCAGTGCTAACACACATAGCTCCTGGCAATCCTTCACCCACTGTCTGGGGCATGGTTGGTGTGGGGGCACACGGAACATCAGAGTCTTGCAGATTCACACTCATGGTGGCAGTCGGGGCACTGTTTGTCATTCAGCACAACGGAAGCTTGAATGGGCCAGAAGGCAGGATTGTGAGGAAGCAGTCATTCAGACACACTCACTCACTCTCTCTCTCTCACCGTGTCTTTTTCTCAAGGCTTCTGAGCTGGCTCAGGAAGCAAACAGCAGTAGAAAGACAGCAGGCCACATCAAGTGAACTTGTGGGCCAGATACAGCCATCAGTTGTCCATCCATGTCTTAACTAATGCCTTTCAACCATTTTAAAAAAGATCTTATCTGGCAAGGAGCAACTCCAAGGGCTGCTCGAGGGAGATAAGAACTGGCCGCCAAGTTAAACATTTACTTCTTGCAAGTGTTGATAAAGGGTATTTTCAGAAGTGACCACGCTTAGATCCAGTCCTGGGTACCGGCAGCCACGCCGCTCCAGAGTAAGCCGGTACCCAGAACAGACATGATGGTTCACCTTACTACACTTTGCCCCGAACCATGGCAGCTGGCTGTTCCCCGCTCTTTTCCGAGATCACAACCGGTGGTAACTGCTACCACGGTTCAGGGCAAAGCGTGGTGAACATCTGGTGGCTGCTGAATGGAAGTGACGGTGGTTGTGGCCCTGGGGGCATGGGGCGGGGGGGTTAAATGTGGTAAAGTGTGGCCAAGCGTGGTATCATCACTTCTGAAAATACCCAAAGTGTCCCACCCCCTCCCTGGAATGATTCCTTGTCCTTATTTGCACCACCTGTTCTCCATCTGAGAGCCCTGCTGTGGCACTTTGCCACTTTGTGGCACAGCAGGGAGTCAGGGTTTGTAGGTGGTCTGAGAGGAGGTCAACACCTCACCCTGATTACCTGGATGTGTTTGTGTCCTCTAAGGGCGGTAGAAAGGAAGGGTATAATTGCAAATTCTAGTCTCATAGCAGCTTATTTTTTCCTACAAAAGATACTTTAAATAAAAGTGCCCAACAATTAATTCACTGCAAAGGCAGTTGTATTTGGGTATAGGACCACTGATTGGCAAGAATCTGGAACAAGAAACACCTGGTCCACAGACTGCTTTGTTCAATATAAAAAGTCATGCGAGAATAACACTGACTTTGTTTAAGGAGTGGAGGGAGGGAGAAGAGTGAAAGTACCCAAGCCCCCGTCTGGTCACCACAAGCAGTTTGAAGTAGTTGTGGTTAACTGAAGTAAACACAACAGTAAGTCACTTGAATGGCATGTTAAGA
The DNA here is from genome assembly GCA_003113815.1 of Sphenodon punctatus. NCBI lineage: Eukaryota > Metazoa > Chordata > Lepidosauria > Sphenodontia > Sphenodontidae > Sphenodon > Sphenodon punctatus. The sequence goes on along the minus strand of QEPC01005627.1, from coordinate 665,450 downwards.
TCCACACACCGTTGAGCTTGATTGTCCATCACTTCTCAGAATACTTGGCATATTCTCAAAACAGAAAAAACAAAAATGTGCTAAAGTCATTCCTGACATTATTCTAAAGCCAAGAGGCTGCACTTTGGCTAAATGTTTTTATAGCTGAACTAGGCAGGAAGACTGGTCCTGCTGCCACTGCTCTGGACTCAGGATATTTGGGGCAAGTTCTTGGCTGTGCTGCCGCCCCAGATGTTTTTTGTGTGGCCTTGGTCAATCGCTTAATCTCTCTGCGTGAACATTTTCAGAACTGTGTCTATCACTTCAAGCTTAAGTCCTTCTGGCTATCATGGAAACCTGACCTTCCAAAATACATGGGTGTGTCAGGGGGGTACAGGGAAGTTGGGACGGGAAGGGGTGCCCAGACGCGCCACACACTCGCCACTGGCTCTGATACTACTCGAAGGGGGTCCCGGAGGCCCGTCAGGATAGTATGTGGGCCGTTCCTTGGGCTTGCGCACCTGGAACTTAGGCCCCTATCATCATTGGGCACAGAGCCTTCTATTACGTAACCACATTCACACTTCCAGGGAAAGGAGGCAAAAGTGAGGACTGGTGTAAGGGGAAGGAGGCAAGGACCCAAGGACACAGACTGCAGGGAGGCAAGGACTTGCACACAGCCACAGGGGCGGGAGGAGAAGGGCCCAGGGAGGGGCAGAAGCGCCAGGCCCGCAGGCCCCTTCACGCTGCCTACTCATTCTCTCCAAGGGAAACAGGGGTCAGGTCCTCAATCAACACAGATACCTTGGTTATAGACACAATCACTAGATACACACCACAGAGGAGGACAAGGGGGAAGACAGGGGCAACAAAAGGGAGGCAGCAATACCAAGGAACACTCGCAATACTTAGCTTCCAAGCAGCAGGGAGGGGGCTAGTACATCCAGGCTAAGCTCTGTTCACCGGCCCAGAGCTACTGAGACAGCCGGCTTAAATAGGGGCAGCCCCGCCCTCCGCACGCCCCCGCAAGCGTGCTGAGAGGCGCAGCGGTGGGCGGGGCCCCGCCCGGTCGGGCGTCGCCGTTGTTGGTGTCGGCGTCTCTGTACACCGCGGAGGTGTGGCCCTTGGCAACGGGCTGTCGGGGGCGGGGTTTGCGGCGTCGGGTGCGGCTTCTGCCTGCGTTTGCGGCCCCGAATGCCGCGCCGAGGTTTGTGATGCTGGGGGGCTGGCGGGGCCTGGGGCCATGGAGGGCGGCCGCCGCGCCGAGTAACGGCCGCGGCGGATGACAGGGTGTTTCTGAAAAGGTTACCTCTTGTGCCTTGGAAGTCTGTCTATAAAAGGGGGCTTATATTTTCCTGCCTCGTAGGAAGGGCCATGTGATTCAGCAGTTTCCCCCATGAATTGTTCAACTAGGAAAACCAAATTCTGCAAGTTGAAAAAAATCCAGATTCTGCATTCAGATTAAATTATACAAATTAACAAAATCTTATGAATTATGCCGATTTTGATTGCAATTTAACTTCTCAGCATTCTATTGCATCATTTTTGAACCTTTCATAGGTTAAAAAAAATCTCAAAATACAACACAGACCTATCAGGAGTGGGGAATGTCTCTCTCCTGGTGTGTGTGGCCAGTTTTATACGAGAGCCACCCACTCATGCCTGTAATCATGTGGCATGTAAAAGGGCCGTGGGCAGCGTTTAGACGTGCCTAGACGTGTTGTGGACACACCGTATTTCCGGCCACGCATTCTTTAAGACTGCAAATTAAATACCTCGATATCGAGGTATTTAATTTGCGGTCTTAAAGAACATGCGACCGGAAATACAGCGCATCCATGGCGCGTCTAAACACTGCCCATGGCACTTTTACATGACGCAGGATTACAGGCGCGAGCAGGCGGTACCCGTATAAAAGCAGCTGATAGGGAGTCATGAGTTGCTCCTTTTCAGCAGCTATGGCACAGGCAGTCTAAAGTAGCTGCAGCTGTAGATGTGACAGGCTGTCATGGAAACCAAGTGACCACAGCTGCCTGGAACAAAGCAGTTTACCAGGAGAACTTTTTACATATAAATGTTCTGGGAGAAGTTCTAGCAGAACTTCAAAGATCTGGATGTTTAAGATCTGGGTGAGTGATTTAGACACACAGAAAGTTCAGGACGTAACAGCAAACAACCAGGAGAAATGTGTGTGTAAAAACAACTGTCTGGATTGGGGATTTCAGCCTTTGGTGCTCAACTGTATTGGTGTAGCACTCTGGTCAGATTAAATGGCTCTCAGCCCAGATTTGCACCACTGCTTCTCATTCTGAGGATGAGATCCCCCAATGCAATTAGCAGCTTTGCCTGTCAGCAAAAGAAACTTGTTCATCTTCAGCTACATCAGTGGCTAAAATTGGAACAGACCAGGTTTGGGACTGGTAGCTGGTGCTCACAAGAGCTCCTCGTAGATGTTTTTTCAGCTGTGTTCATACTGCAGTCTAGTTATTGATTACCGTGTTGCATCATAAAAGCTTTGAATTCTTACTCCTAACCTTTCCCCTTACTCTTACTGTCAGCCCTCCTCTGCTGACTGCTGCTACCAACTTCATTGTAACCAAGCCAAGCACACGCACCTGAGACTTCGCATCCGCCTGAATGTTTCTTTGTCTTCTCCCATGTCTCTCCCACTGTCCCCTTCCCCTGTCTCCTCCCCCCCCTTTGTTTTTGTCTCTTAGATTGTAAGCCACAGGCAGGGACCGCGTCTAATTCTATGTTCTGTACAGCACCAGGTCATGCGACTGGCGCTTTATAAATGTCTAATAATAATAATAATAATAATTCCTGTAGCATGTACTGAAGCTTGGTAATGAAAGGTTATAGCAAGAGAAAGCCAAGTAATTAGCCACCTCGGCACTAAACTCCCACAGTAATCTTGTGTTTCAGTAACAGAAGCTGAGTTAATCCTAATCTTCTGCAAATGTCTCCAGTAAGTGATATGCCAAGGCTCCCCTGTCCAGAGTGAGTTTTTTGAAAAGGTTTGGGCTCTCTCTAGCTGTGTCTTAATGTTATTTTAAATCATTTTAATATAGCACTTTCAGTATTCAAAATGCTTTACAATTCTTATCTAGTTCATCCTTGCTACAACCCTGTGAGGTAGGTCATTATTATTTCCATTTTACAGATGAGGAATTGAGAGACTGACTTGCCCAAGGCCTCCAAATGAATTCACAGCTAAGATGGGGTTTGAACCATGGACTCCTGGGTCCAAATCAATTGCATATCCACTAAACTACACTGATTTGTCTTGTGCTATGTGCTTGGGTAACCTTGGGAGCCTGGTGAAACCATCTTGGTATTTTAAGTCCCATTTGAAATTATTCAAAGGCTCTCTGTGGTGAATCTCTGAAACTACTAACATCCTGACGAGTGAAAGGTGATGGTTAATATGCCAAGAGAATGCTTTTGCTGGAAGTGGCTTCAGAATTCATTAGAGAGTGTGGAGGGAGACACTCTGCTCTTAGCTTCTGTTTTCCCTTTTCACCAGAGACCTGGAAACCTTTCTTGTGTCTCCTTTTTGTATAGCATCTAATGGTAGGACTGTTCCCACAGGGTTACCTGGTAATAGGATTAAATACTAGTTTAGCAAGTGTTTTTAGTGTGTAACAATTTCAAACAAGGGTTATGCTGACTGAAAAGCAACCTTAAAATAGGGTGCAAGCACAGGTTAATGGGGGGGGGGGGGCTTGCTCAACTCCAGCAATTAAGATCAATCAAGGTGGGAGGGGAATGAGCCCCAGGCAATGTTTCCAGTAGGAGTGTAGACCCCAAGATGGGAAAAACCAGGAAATGCCTTCTACTGACCATTTCAGGGTTGAAAACGAAAGCCAGAAAAAAACCTGGCTGGTTTATTTGGCTTTTGTTAATGACTTTCCTGCTCCACCTCCTGTACTGACCATCATTTAGAGTAAATTACAAGAACTTTGGTTTTATAGTTGGTTGTTGAGTGGCAGAATGGTCCAGTGGTTAAGTTGCAGCTGGAGAACTGGGTTCTGTTCTTTGCTCTGACAAGCTCTGGGCTGGGAAGCATGGCGTCTGGGGTGGGGTGTGTGTGTGTGGTTTCTAGGTGGGCCCCTGCCAATTCATTTTGTTTACAAAAGAAGCACGGGTGCAACCCTTCATAGGGTTTGGGGGATTGACCTTGCCAGGAGATGCCTTATCTCTCCATAGGCAGAAAGAAAAATATGAGTTGTTGATGCATCATGGGGCTTCGGTCTGCTCTAGGGTTTTAAAGTTGGCACTTGCAACTCTCTCCTCTCTTCCAGGCTCTCTTTCTCACTAGCCTTCTTTTAATTTCTCTCATCCTCTGCTGGGAACTATTTCTCTCTGCAAAATGAATTGGGGTATGACCTGCGTGAAAAGACATTTCAAGTAGTAGGTATAGTCCAGTACGTACCCACTTGATCCATTGATCATACTGCTGAATGAATGTATCAACCCAGTCTAGTTTGAAGATAAGCAGTTTGAACCCAGGAGGTGAGTGATATGCCACTGCCTCCATGGGTTTGCCTGCTGTGTCTTCTCTCTTAACAGAATGCTACTACAGGTTGCCAGAGATATCTAACTGAGGTACCAATCTGCTTCCTGCTGGTTGTGTTTGTAATAGGTGCCACTTTCATTAGAGCAATGTAGCCTCTGCAGTGAAAGTAGGATGGGGTGGCTTTTGGAATGTTATGGTCCACCTGCTGCCCAACAAAGCGGCTCTTATTATCCCCTTGCACTAAGCAGCAGCCCTTTATTTTCCCAGCTATTTTAGTTGCTTCTTACTCTGAGATTTTCGACTAATTAGCCTGGATGATTTCTCGGCGGAAAATGGATTAGGGAGGAAAGAAAGGGGTGATAAATAAGCCTTGTGGGCCTGTTTTGACAAGGTTACCATTTTTCTCTTTTATCCCAAACCTGACCATTCTCTCATCTCTGTGGGTTTTCAGTACCCATGACAAAGGCCTGACCCCACCACCTCCGAAGCCTTTTATTAACTTCAAAATCCCCTCAGACTTGTTGCTAGTTTGGTAAAACATTTTGTAATTACTCCCTCCACCCCTCACAATGTGTTCCTTCTCCTAGTAAGTCAAGACCTGCTTATTGTTTGCTTAGATGACACTAGAAAATCAAGACCATGGCTCCTTGTGAGAACTGGGAACTTAATTGCCCCTCTAAGAGCAGCTGAAATGCTTTTTTTACAAGTTGGAGGGACATGTGTGTATTGAAAGATGATACTATATAGCAATAGATAATAGTAGAGCACTATTAGCAGGCCCATTGAGGGAAATTTGAGGCCCTGGAATGTCCTCCCTGGTATGAAGGCTTCCTATCTCCCACCCCAGTATCATAATTTTTGAAATCAATTTCTGGGGATCATGGTTGCAATCTGAAACCCTTAGAAGTCAATGGCAAAACTCCCATTGATTTTAATGTTGGATGATTGCACCCCATATTTTTTTTTTACACAGATGTTACCTGCGATTATGCCCATCTCATTAGGCTTGACTGTTAATATGTTACATGCTACAAACATCAAATGACTAAGGATACAATTTTCACAAGTTTTGAGGCACTTGGGACTTGTTAACATGAGCGCTTGTTTAAAGGTAGCTACCTCCCAACACATTTTAGTTTTGCCTTTCTTCATACAAACACAGGGATAAAAGTGAGGAGTGATAATACTTGTCAGCGCACCCCAATGAGACACGGAGGCTTTATTTGGTTTAAATGCTGGCCGCATTCTTTATTCAACAGTAATCCACTTGAGAGGCCGGTGGGTAATTTGCACGGCAATTCTGGGTCCAGTATGCTAGCTAAAACAGTAACCTTTTAACTTGGTCACTGACGTGGATGGGCCCTCCACCGTCAGTGCCACTCTGGACATGGTTCCCCCTTCGACAACACCAAGACTCTGGCCAAAATGGGGGGAACAAGTCCAACTCTGGGCCAGGGGGTCCGTGGTTTCAGGCCAGTGGACAGCGCATGTCCTTTCCGCCCATGGACGAACCCCCCCCCAGGGTCATGACCCCCAGCGTGTGCTGCACCCCACCCATCGCTGGGTATCACATCCCCATCCCTTAAGGAGATGTCTCATCCTATCCTGCTTAATTCCTATTTACCTACCATCGCATACTGGGCCCCTGCATAATGCAACATATTATCAAATACTCCAGTCATCAAAATTCAAATCCAATTATTCCTAACCTTACCAGAGTTCCATAACTGGTCCTTTAACTTCTTTTAATTCCAAATTGTCCAAATTAGTGCCAATAATTGAATTGTTAGAATTCGCCAAGATTAAAATTGAATTTCTGAAACAGCCTATTGAAATCTAATCCGCACTGCTCAGGAGGCAAAACCTGCGATCCCTTAATGGAGCTGATTGCTAAAATTACTCCTTGGCCCCTCTACCGGCAACCGCTTCATAGCCACAGTGCTAGAGGGAGGTGGGTAGGCTGACGTCTTCCTTTTCCAGTCGCCGAATGCCCCTTTCAGGAGGGGGCCATGTGAACGCCGCCCAGCCTACAATGGGCGGGTTCAGGTTTCTTCCAGCTTGCTTCCTCCGCACGCTTCCTCAAGCCTGCCCAGAAACCGGGCGTCAACCAATGAGAGCTTTCCAGGCTCTCACAGCCAGTCTCCACTCCATGCCCCATTCTCCCAAAGGGGAGGGGGCTAGACAAATACCCCGTCGCCGCCATTCTGCGGCAAAGGGGACTTGTCGACGCACCCCAATGAGACACGGAGGCTTTATTTGGTTTAAATGCTGGCCGCATTCTTTATTCAACAGTAATCAACTTGAAAGGCCGGTGGGTAACTTGCATGGCAATTCTGGGTCCAGTATGCTAGCTAAAACAGTAACCTTATAGCTTAGCCACTGACGTGGATATGCCCTCCAGCGTCAGTGCCGCTCTGAACATGGTTCCCTCTTCGACAACACCAAGGCTCTGGCCGAAATGGGGGGAACAAGCCCAACTCTGGGTCCGAGCCAGGGGGTCTGTGGTTTCCGGCCGGCGGACAGCGCAATCCTTTCCGCCCGTGGACAAAACCAGCCCCCCCAGGGTCATGACCCCCAGCGTGGGCTGTTCCCCGCCCATATTTGGCTATCACATCCCCATCACTTAAGGAGATGTCTCATCCTATCCTGCTTAATTTCTGTTTACCTACAATCACATACTGGACCCCTGCCACTAAGGGGGATGCAATCTTGCATTCCCCGCCTCCCACTGCCTCTCAGACTAAAGACTCCAAATGCTGGGCCAATGCCTGGATATAAATCTCATTCCCTTCATCCGTCCGCTCTAAACAGTTCAGATCTACACCGCACCAACCCAGGGTGCTTAATTACTGTACCTCCCATGCTGCTCACCCCTTTACCTATTTCTCTACTTACATTCCATCTCGCTCTATCTACTCTACCAGGCCTAATAGCCTTCTCCCATTGTAGCCTGGGCACAAAACTTGTCCATACTATATGAATTCCGCTGAACCAATTTCTAACTACCGCTAAATCTTCCTTAACTTGTATAACTAAATTAATACCTTTCTGGGCCGGGAGGTCATTTTCACGCAAGTGTATTTTTATTACCTGCGGTGCTGGGACATCCCTCATGGACCTTAGTGTTGGAAATAGCTGACTCCATCTCATCCCGCTCTTTTCTATCCACCTAATCGTAAATCTATTCTGCATCTCCAATTGAGACCCCCAGTGGCTTGTTCGTGCTGTTCTATCTGCCCAGTGCACCAAGCTGTGTCCCACGATCCACACCACCCTTCTCGTTGATCTGCTAGCAGGGGATCCTATGGGAAAAGAAAAAGGAATTATTGGCTTTGGTGTGGTCAGATATAATTTTTGTATGCATTTGATTTCCATCTCCCTACTGCCTTTACCATCTCCACCGGTAAGCCGGCGGCAGCTGCTGTGGTAGCTGCCCCAATCCGGAATGAATGAGACCCAAATTCCTTAGGGTCGAAGCCTGCTTTTGTCAGTGCCATTCTCATTACAGCATTAAATTGGTAAAATGTGAGTGGTCTCGTGTCCTGATGCACAAATAAATACCCTGGCACTGGCGGGCGGATATTCAAATACCGCTGAATCTGCTCAATAGGGCACACAGCTGCATCGTTGCACCGGTACAGCCTCACCTTTTGCCCTTTTCTACGCTGATCAGTTTTCGAGTATCGAAGTTGTAACTCTATGTCTAGTTCCTTCCATCAGACATCCTGAATCCCTAACGCTCGACCAGAGATGTCATCCCATGATGCCGGGACCACTTCACTAATTCGGAAACCTCCGAAAAACATCACCACGTACACCGTGGTAAACAGCTGTGTTTCGAATGCGCTCCAGCAAACTACAGGCAGAGACCTGATAAGGCTGGTTAATACAGGTGTTGTTATTGGGGACCTAAGGACTGTGTGCATCGCAGATGTTCTTGCCCAGCTTTCAAACATGCGTTTCAGGAAGAAACCCTTGTCTGGGGACAGGAAACCATTAAGCCTGTTGACAAATACCAAAGCTGCCACCTTTCCGGTAATAGTTCTGACTGCCAGGCCCTTCTCATGTAGCTCCATCACAAATTGTATTACCTCATTTTCCCTGGCGGGCAGCTCCATCCCCATACCCTTCCTTGTTCTAAACTGCTGGAACTCTCTGAAGGCCCTGCTGAAGGCAGTCTGGGTTCTGGGGGCCAATGATCCCTTTATGATGTCCTGCATTTTTATTTCCCAAGCTTCCATATCACCGGTGGTAGGGGGTCCGCCAAGTCCCTGGCCTCCGGCGCCAATTCCCAGAATCGTTTCATCTGAAACCGAGAAAGGGCGTCGACTATGCCATTGTTAATACCTGGTACATGCTGAGCCGAGAACATTATATTGCTCCTCAGGCACAATCCCACAAATGTCCGAACCAAGGACATGACCCTCGGTGAACGGGATGACAGGGTGTTGACCACATGTACGACTGCCATGTTGTCGCACCAAAGCAGTACCACTCAGTTGGCGAACTGCTGCTTCCACGGGAGGACCACTACCACTATTGGAAAGAATTCCAAGAAGGTAAGGTCCCTGTTAACTCCTGTTTCCTGCCACTCTTCTGGCCACGGGGCTGCACACCAGTGTGTTTGGAAATAAAGCCCAAATCCAGCACCCCCCGCCGAATCTGAGTGCACCTGGAGATCTGCCTTCAAAAGTAACTGCTCCCACCAAAAGCTGATTCCATTATATTCCTGGAGAAATTGTAACCAAATGCCTAAATCCTCTTTCATTTCCTGTGTTACCCTAATCCTATAGGGGCTGCATTTCACCTCTCAGATTACCGTATAGTCTGGAGAGGAAGGCCCTCCCGGGGGCAATCACCCAGCATGCAAAGTTAAGACTACCTATCAAAGATTGCAGGGCCTTTACTGTTATCTTTCTTACCTCCATGCATTCCTTTATCTTATTATTATTATTATTATTATTATTATTATTATTATTAACAAACATTTATATAGCGCCAGCAGTGTACCTGGCACTTTACAAAGTAATAAAATAGACATGGTCCCTGCCTCTAGGGCTTACAATCTGAGAGACAGGAGCTGGGGGAGAGACATAGGAAGGGGAACAGAGGGAGAGACAAGGGGTCTAACATTCATGAAGATGCGAGGTCTCAAGTGCACGTACTTGGCTTGGTTACGATGAGAATGACAGCAGGCAGGTCCATGTTGCAAGGATAAGGGTAAACCGATCGTAGGTATAGGAATAGTGGCTCAGCAGGATAAAGAGTCAGACAGAGCAGAGCGAAAGAGGTGAGTTTTAAGGAGAGATTTGAAGGTATGAAGGGAGGGGGCAAGGCGGATGTGGACAGGGAGGGAGTTCCAGGCATGGGGGGCAGCAAGTGAGAAGGGACGAAGGCGCTTAGGGGAGCAGGGAAGGCGTGGAAGGGTGAGAGAAGGGACAGAGGAGGAGCGAAGTGCACGGGCTGGAGTATGGAGGGTGATAAGTGCAGAGAGGTAGGGGGGAGCGAGGTTGTGAAGAGCTTTATAGGTGAAGACTAGGAGCTTGTGCAGGATCTTACTTCTAATATTATCCAATTTGTCAGCTGGTAATCTAGATAGTTTTAATTTTGTGTCCAGCTCAATCCCCAAATATGTGATAGTAGTACTTGGTCCTTCCATTTTTTCGAGGGCTAACGGGATTCCCAATTCTCCTGCCATATCCTGGAATGCTTCCAATGCATGGGCACAGTGTTGACTTTCAGGTGGGCCAATTAATAAAAAATCATCTAAATATTTGGTTATCTCAACCGTTTGTACCCGTTGCCGGAATACCCATTCAACAACCGAGCTAAATCGCTCGAATGCTGAACAAGATATGGAGCATCCCATAGGCATTACTCTATCATAGTAATATGCTCCTTCGAAACAGAAACCTAAGAGATGGAAACTACTGGGGTGTACTGGGAGCAAACGAAATGCGGATTTAATGTCGCACTTTGCCATTATAGCCCCATTTTCCATGGCCTTCCCCTTCTCTACAGCCTCATCGAATGATGCGTATCTGATAGTAGTTAACTCTTTCGGTATAGCATCATTCACTGATCCACCCCTAGGGTGGGACAAGTGGTGGATCATCTGGAATTCCCCATGTGTTTTCTTTGGCATGATTCCCAGAGGGGAAACGACCAAGCTGGTCATGGGCGGGGCTGAAAAGGGGCCTGCTACTCTTCCTTCCATGACTTCCTTTTGTATCTTTGCTCGCACTAAGTCCTCCTGCCCTTCAATGGATTTCAAATTGCGTGCTACTTTCTGTTGGTGTACTGGGCCAGCTGGGATAATAAAACCCTTCTCAAAACCTTGTATTACATAATCCACCTCAGTTCTGACGGGGTGTCCCTGCAAGGCCCTTTCCAGATATTTAATTTGGATTGGGGTCGGTCCCCTTTTGAGGACGTGGAGTTGTTGTATTGTTCTGCCCACCTCTCTGATTTCTCCAGCCCTGTCCATACCTGCCCCTTGCTTCTTTCTGTCTGGGCCGGGGGCAAGTGATTGCAGAGTGACTCCCCCAACAATTGGTGCAATTGTGCCGAAATCAGCAAGCTGTTCGACCACAGCGCCCTCCCCTATTGTATTCCCAGCAGGGCCCCGGGGTACCTTGCCCCCATTTTCTGACTTGGCCACGAAATGGTTCGTTGGCCAGTGCCACCCCTCCCCTGACTAAGGGATGCCCGCTATCCGACCGCGGTGCACTCGTGGCATCAATCATGCTTTCTAGCCACAAATTCGCCACGTGCTTATCCCACTGCAGCCCCGGAATGTTCGCTGTCCTATGGCAAAAGGCTTCATCATATCGAAGCCATGCTCCCGGGGGGGCCTGTGCCATGTGCACGTTGTACTATATCCGCATATTTATGCAGCTCTAAGCCCCGCCCTGGGTCCTTCTGCATAATCACCGCCATGTAGACGGCATACGCCGATGTCCAATTATCCCAATTTCTATCTGCCTTGGTACGCCTAAATTTTTCTTTGTCCTTCCCTTCTGTCTGTTCGGAGTGATCCACAATTGGATCACTGAACAGCAGAGTGAATAGATCAACATACTCCCCTCGCCAAATTTTGTCTTTCATAGCTTAGGTCAAAGGAGACCCAAACGGGGCAGCCACATCCTGGACTGGTCCTCCTGGTGGGTGGGCCTTAACCTCCACAGGCACTACGGGAACCTGCTGCAGCGACTCTATGGGCTCCACCCCTTCCAGGGCGGAAGGAGGGGGTGGGACTGCCCCCTCCCTGCGTTCGGTCTGGTTTCCCAGCAAAGGTTGGATGCCTTGCACCAACTCAGGTGGAGTTGCCAGCACCACCCACATCCATGCCCCATCGACCATCTGCGGGGTCATATTAGCTTGGTTCTGTCTGTTGGGGACGCTCTCATTGCCATTCCCCCTTTCTGGGGGTGGGGGTCCTGTTGCCTGCCCTGTGTGATCCTGTTCGGCCCTATCTCCCATGGGGCTACCCTCGTCAATGGTTTCTACTCCTGTTGCATTTATTGGGTTAACCTCCCCTGCAGGCCTACCTGAAAATGGTGCGCTTCCTTCTCGTGTTCCCGCTTCGGTTCCTTGGATTGTGCGTTTCCTCTGCCGCTGAAACTCCCGTTCCAAAGCCTCAATTCTCCTTCGTAACTCGCTGTCCCCAGGTTGCTTGCTCTGGCGCTCTCCTTCACATCTTCACCTCGTCGCTGGAGGCTCTCCATCGTCTGTGGTAATACATAATCGAGGAGGGCTTCCCTGCCCTTGTGATGGCAATTGCCTCCCATGGGACAGGGAGCCACCCATGACCCTTACCTCCTGGTCCCTCTGCCATTGGCAATCCACCCAACCCGGGACTCCGGTTGGGTCCTGTAACCATTCCCTTGCGAGTGACCCTTGTGCACCACTCCCCTGAGGGTTGACCTGCCTGGCCATCCTTGTTAAATGGCCGCTTGCCCCGCCAGTCGTGCCATTAGCCGTTTCAGTTGGTCGGGGAGGGCTCATGTCTTGTACCCTGTTCATGCTCCTCCTACTGTAATGGGTTTCCCCTGTCCCCATCTGGCTGCCCACACTGGGCTGGGAAGCCCCCTGAACTTCCTCTTGGGCAGTGGTCTGCTCCTCTCCCCCCAGTTATTTGAGTCGAGTGCCGCCCCGCCCCCCGTAGCACCACACTAGCCCCAGTCAGCTCTCTGTACTGGGCAGGACAATTAATTGCCCGATTCCCTCTCCTCAGGTTTTCTTGTGGGGGTAGTGGTGGTTCCTGCTGGGGGAGGGGGCTGTGTATTTCCAGGGGCCCTCTCGCCCCCGCTCAAGCCCTCTTGCCCATCCCCATCCCTCCCAGTCACCATATCGCGGCGTTCAGCCATGCCCTCACCCGGTAGGTGAAGTCCACTCACCCTCAGCAGGGCCTCACAGGCCGCAAGCCGCTCGGCGAGTTCTGACCCTTGTGCCGCCGCCCGCCCCACTCCAGCGGCCTTTGATGTCTTTTTCTTTGTGTGGCCCATCTCGCCGCACAGAGTCAGTGATTTTTTCCCGGGCCTATTCAGCAGCAAGCGCTCCCTTGCGGCTGACTTCTTCCTTTTCCAGTCGCCGAATGCCCCTTTTGGGAGGGGTTCATGTGAACGCCGCCCAGCCTACAATGGGCGGGTTCAGGTTTCTTCCAGCGTGCTTTCTCCACACGCTTCCTCAAGCCTGCCCAGCAACCGGGCGTCAACCAATGAGAGCTCTCCAGGCTCTCATAGCCAGTCTCCACCCCGTGCCCCATTCTCCCAAAGGGGAGGGTGCTAGACAAATACCCCGTCGCCGCCATTCTCCAGCGAAGGGGACTTCTACAAACAAGTGGGGTTAAACTGTGGAGAAAGTTTCCTACTCCAGGACCATGCTTATTTGTACCTTTCAAGGAAATGTCCCTTGTTTACATTCTCCCATGCAGTCCTCTGCTGTTCCAACAAACCTCAGTACTTCCTGGGTGTCCGTCACACTGCCTCACGGACTGCTGGCTACTCCACACCTCCTACTGTATTCCCTATAAGCTCCCAAGCCCGGAAACTGGGGGAGTTGCTATTTAACTTTTGGTTCTCTTACTACTTATGAGAATGGAAGCACAGGAAGGTAGGTAGTTCTAGCAAAGCAGGGGGGAACCTTTCCTCTCCTAGGGGCCACTTTGAAAATTATTAATACAGATTCTGAGGGCTGCTTAGAAACTGTAGCCACTGGTGCTCATTGTTAAGCTTACAGCGTGCGGAGCTGTTCCAAGGATGAAAACTACATGAAACCCCTTAGTGTTTGATTTTAAATATCAAGAATTGCTAAATACAGTGAAAATGGACAAGTTGTGGTTAAGAGAAGTTTCATGTTCAGCAAAAAATATAATTTGAGTGACCAAGCAAGTATAATAGATATAAAGAAATTTCACAGAAAGGTCATTGATTAAAAAGGATTGGTGTGAGCTTTGTGCCTTGAAGCATTCCATTGATTTGATATTTCCAAGGGCAGGACTTACCTTCTAAACAGAGTTTGAAATGGCACTTGTGCAGGAAGAATTGTTTCATGCATGAACCACTGAAGCATGGTTCTTCCAACTTTCACCAAGAGCTCTGTGTGCCAGACAGTATTGTAAACTGATGAGGCTGGCGTAGAGCCATAATATAGGACGTTTCTTATTCAGGGAGCTCTAACGTGGAACTGGACAAACCAGATTCATGCACAAAAATGCAGTATGCTTAACAAAGTCTAGAAAGACCTTGTCTCCGCTGAGAGTAGTCCCTAGTCTTGCAGTGTTCTGTCAAGTTCTGGCACAATGAAGGCCTCTAGAAAGCTTATGACAGATTCCTCTTGAAGACACCAACACCATTTGTCCTACACTTGGTACTTTGTGCTAAAGGCAGTCTGGCTGACAGTCATCAGGCAATGTATGATCTGGTTTGGAGAAACTGAAGGGTGGGTTTGAGTGACTGGCCCCAGAGTAGTTCTGAATCAGTAGATAATGTTTCCGCTTTTCCAACTTAAACACACAAAATTAAGCTTGGACTCTGCTTGTTCCCAGCATGTGTGATAGGTAACGCTGAGCAATCCCATAAATAATAGAATCATAGAATTTTAGAGTTGGAAGGCACCTCAGAGGTCAACTAGTCCAACCCCCTGCTCAAGGATGCGTTGGTAGCAAATGGGGGTAAGGCTGCTTGAGACATGGTAGCCCTTGTGCCTGGGCTCCTTCTCCTTTGCCGTGCAGTGAGCTCTGTGGTGGTTACTGTTGCTTGTCACGTGCGGCCACGTTACAGCTGGGGGTGGAATTTTGTTCAGCTCAGTGGAGGGAGGTGAAGCAGAGCTGGGTGCTTGTTCATGTCTCAGCCTTCCCCAGCCATGGTGAGTGGTCTGACAGCAGCCCTCCTGCCTGCCTGCCCTGCGGGGGGGTGGGGGGACGCCAACCCTAGCTCCCTGTTCTGGCCCTGCAGTGTGGCGGATGTACATGCCCTTCAAGGGGCCGTGCAGGGATCAGGCCCTCTGTAGCTTGTGTGGCTGCATCCATGGTTTCCTCATATCTCTTGGGCTGTGGACATTCTCAGCTCATGTACAAAACAAACGTTGGGTGCTAGCCTTGAGGGACTTGACAGCAGCAGCTTTAAACAAACCCCTGAAAAAAACCCATATGTTACCTTCAACTGTAACATGGCAAGATGAAATACTGTTCTAATATGCTGGTAGAGGTGCCCTAGTTTGCTTTACGACAGTTCCTCCTAGGCTTTGGGATTGTTGAGAGTTGGGGTATCTGAAGTGTGACATGACTGAGTGATGGATGATGATAAGAGGTGGAAAGTCTTTTGGTATTAAACAAGAGACAGGTAAACGGTGTCCACTGGCCAGGGTTCTCAGTAGAGAGATCCAGACAGGATTCACGTTGCAATTTTGCTGACTGAAAAACACCTTGTTGTTTTGGCTCATACATGATTTGGCCTATGGCCATAAATAAAATTAATAATCTTTGGCTCATACAGAGGAAGGAGGTCATTGCAGGTGGCCTAATTTGGTAGAATTTCCCCCCATCTTTGTCACATTCACTGCAGTGTTTAGGATAACTATTGAAATTGTTGGAGTGTATAGTAAGGTGCTTTAATCGAGAGAGAACCTGGTGGTCTAAGGACCTTTTGGAGGTTTCTGAATGTCAGCAACTTGGAAGATGCTTTGTTTTGTGATTTGAATGATATCACAACAGTCAATTGATTTTAAAAAGGAGGTGTGGCTGATGCTGCTTCTACCATCAGCCGACCGCTAAGTCGGACCCTTCATTTTAAAAATGGCATGTAACCTCTATTGACATGAGAAACTCATGTATTTGTAATGCTCCTGTCCCCATGGCATCTAAGCACCGTTCAGAGTAAATGGATGTTTCACTGCCAGTTTCAATTATGTTAAATACAGCCCATGAACTCTTTGGAATTGCACGCATGCTTAAGAGGTTACAGGTTAGACCTGTGATTTTTGTGTTTTGGAAGTTTTATAGACTCGCTAGTTCCCATCTAGTCCTAAAAACTTTCTGCAGGAAGGTTGCACAGCTGGTGTGGCTTGTTCTTGATTACAGCATCAACATGGGAAAAACTCTTCCCAACCTTCTGGTTAATGAAAAGTAAACTTGTTTCCCCTTCACTTCTCTCATGTTCATGAGGTCTGTAGTTTTAGTGGTTCACAGCCTTGGAGTGCTTCTGGACCCCTCGCTGTGCCTGGATTGTCAGGTTGGGGAAGTGGCCAGGAGCGCTTTTCACCAACTCCATCTGGCAAGAAGGCCTTTCTGACTTGGATTTAGCCACGGTTGTCCATGCTTTCATCACCTTGAGGCTAGATTACTGCAATGCGCTTTACATGGGGATGCCCTTGATGACTGTTCAGAGGCTGTAGCTGGTGCAGGATGCGTTGGCATTTTGGGGACAAGTTGCCGGGAGCGCATTACAGCTGTACTCCAAAGTCTGCACTGACTGCCTATAGTATTTTGGGCACAATTCAAGGTGCTGTTTTTGACCTTTAAAGCTCTAAATTGCCCTTATTGCATCTGCAAAGTCACGTCCAGTGGAGTTTTTCCGGGTGGTGAAAGGTTTGGTCAGTCCTGCCTGTCTCCGCCTGGACCTGGAGCAATCCAGTGACCGCTGTGACCGGTTCATCAAGTACTTTGTAGATAAGATCGCTTGCATCCACCATGATTTCGGTTCCGCAGTTATTGCAGAGGATCATCTTGGGGCTATGGATGCCCCGTCCTGTCCTGTTTTGTGGGATCGGGAGTGTACGTCTTCCCCCCGGGACCTCATGTGTGGAGTCCCGTAGGGTGCCATTCTGACCCCCCTCTTGTTTAACATCTATATGCATCCGTTAGGGGAGATCGTGAGAGGGTTTCAGGGCATGCAGTGTCATCAGTATGCTGATACTGATACTCAGCTCTACCTCTCTTTTTCCATCGACACACGCCATGCAGTCTCTTTATTTTCCCAATGCCTGTCGGCTGTGGGGGCTTGGATGAGGTTGAGCCATCTTCAGCTGAATCCTGACGAGACGGAGGTGATGATGGTGGGCGAGGGCTTGGGAGGCCTGGGAGTGGTTGAATCTCCTCTTGTTGGGGGGGGGGGTTTGCCCCCTCCCCCCATGGTCTCTCAAGTGCGGAGTCTAGGTGTGCTCCTTGATTCGCGGCTCAGCTTGGAATCTCAGGTTGTGGCCGTGGCGGGGTGTGCGTT
>QEPC01005627.1:630579-641045 GCA_003113815.1 Sphenodon punctatus | reverse complement strand
GAAAACTGACCATTTAGTCCTACCCTTTGCTTTCTATCTTTTAACCAGTTTCTGATCCATAGTAAGACACTATCTCCTATCCCATGACATTTTAATTTTCTCAAGAGTCTCTCATGAGGGACCTTATCAAATGCTTTCTGGAAATCCAAGCACCCTATTTCTACTGGTCCCCCTTGTCCACATGCTTATTTCCACCCTCAAAGAATTCCAACAGGTTAGTGAGGCATGACTTACCTTTACTAAATCCGTGTTGACTCTTCCCCATTAAGCCATGTTTGTCAACATAGCCTGTAATTCTGTCCTTAATTATGGTTTCCACCATTTTGCCTGGCACAGACGTCAAGCTTACTGGTCTGTAGTTTTCAGGATCGCCTCTGGATCCCTTTTTAAATATAGGTCTGCGGTTTCATATTTGAGTTCCCTCAGAACTCTGGGGTGAATGTCATCTGGTCCTGGTGACTTGTTAGCATTCAGTTCGTCAATTTGCTCTAGAACATCCTCCAATGTCACATTGATTTGTAACAGCTCTTCCAATTCCTCGCTCACAAAGCAAAGATGCTCTTTCCTATTATTTTCATTGAGACTAGCCTTCCATTTCTTAAAGGATGCCTTTTTGGCTCTAGTAGCCTCCTTCACCTCCCCATTTAACCACAGTCGAAGATGTTTGGCCTTCCTGCTTCCTTTTTTAACTTGCAGGATGCATTTAATCTTGGCTTCCAGAAGGGTGCTTTTAAACAGCCTCCATGCCTCTTGCAAACTTGTAGCCCTTGCAACTGGGCTTTTTAGTTTCTTTTTCACTAGTTTCCTCATTTTGTCATAGTCTCCCTTTTAAAACTTAAATGCTACTGCTGTACTTTTGTTTGTCTTTCTCCCTCATGTCAAATGTGATCACATTATGATCGCTATTGCCTGATGGCTTCACCACAGTTACTCCTTGCACCAGGTCCTGCGTGCCACTCAGGATTAGATCTGGAATAGCTCCTCCTCTCATTGGTTCCAGACCCAGCTGTTCTAGGAAGCAGTCATTTACGGCATCCAGAAATTTGACCTCCACGTCCCGCTCCGAGGAAACATTCCCCCAATCAATATTAGGGTAATTGAAGTCACCCATTATTATGATGTTGCCAACTTTAGTAGCATGTCTAATCTCTTTTAGCATTGCTTTATCAGTCTCTCCGTCCTGGTCAGGGAGATGATAGTATAGCCCTACTGCAATACTCTTTCCCTTTATACCTGGAATTTCTATCCATAGAGATTCTAGGGAACAGTTTGCATTCTTTAAAATTTTAATTGTACTTGACTCAATGTTGTCTTTTACATATAGAGCCACCCCACCACCAACTCTATCTACTCTGTCATTCGGATATATTTTGTACCCTAGTATTACAGTGGGTGTTTTTAGACTCACATTTCTCCTGGATGTTTGCTGTAACATCCAGAACTTTCTGTGTGTCTAAATCACTCATCCAGATCTTCAACATCCAGATCTTTGAACTTCTGCGTGAAACTACTCCCAGAACTTTAGTGTGTAAACGGTTCTCCTGGTAAACTGCTTTGCTCCAGGGAGCTGTGGTTACTTGGTTTCCATGGCAGCCTGTCACGTTTACTGCTGTGGCTACAGGGCAGTGTTTGTGTGAAGAATGCATCCAGGAACTGCCTCAGGGCAGTGTGTGTGTATGAAAACTGAATCCGGAATTTACTTGTGGACTTGTAAACCCAGAAGATTGAAATATCTTAACTTTAACGTGTGCGTAAAAATGCCCAGTGTCCCATTGGTTATCCTCGTTCCACCATGTCTCTGTGATTCCTATAATGTCTAGATCTTCATTTAGCGCCATATACTCTAATTCTCTCATCTTACTTTTTAGGCTTCTAGTATTTGCATATAGACATTTATGTGTATTCTTTTTATTCTTCTTACTGTGCACATTATAGGGAGCTGTATCAGGCACCCTGAAATTGTTATTTATCTGTTCTCCATCGAATTCCACCTGAAGTTCCTTAATTTTTATCTCTTCCTCAATCTTAAGCAACTCTAAATCCCCTAAGTTAACATCATTCTGCATAGATGCAACAGCCTGAACTGTGCGCTCCACAGTGCCCGTCGGCTTTCCCCAGGTTCTAGCTTAAAAACTGCTCTAACACATTTTTAATGTCAGCAGCCGAGTTCAATTCTGATTAAGGTGGAGCCCATCCTGTCTGTATAGGCTCTCCACTCCACAGAAGGTTGCCCAGTTCCTGATAAATCTAAAGCCTTCCTCCTTGCACCATTGTCTCATCCACGCATTCAGATGTTGGAGCTCTGCCTGCCTCTGGGGTCCTGTGTGTGGAACAGGCAGCACTTCCGAGAATGCTACCCTGGAGGTTCTGGAGTTGAGTCTACTTCCTAGAAGCCTAAATTTGGCCCCCAGAACCTGCATCCTACATCGACCTATGTCATTGGTACCAACATGGACCACAACAACAGGTTCCTCCCCAGCACTCTCTAGGATTCTATCTATGTGTCGTGTAAGGTCCACTACCTTCGCACCAGTCAGGCAAGTTACCATACGGTCCTCATGGCCACCAGCAACCCAGGTGTCTACATTCCTAATAATCTAATCCCCAACAACCACATCTGTTCTATTCCCACCCTTCTGGGCACACACCCTTGGAGAAATATCCTCAGCACGAGAGGATAACTCATCACCTGGAAGGCAGGTCCCTGATATGGGATTGTTTCCTGGTATTTCACGTTTGTGCTCTCCTCCCTGGAGACCTCGTCCCTCCAAAGCAACACAATGGCTGCCAGAGTGGAGGTGGGCCTGTTCTGCTATGTCCCTGAAGGACTCCTCTATATACCTCTCTGTCTGCCTCGGCTCCTCCAGCTCGGCCACTCTAGCCACCAGAGACCATACATAGATGGAGAGAGAGAGAGAGAGAGGGAGTAGAGAGATAGAGTTGAGTGTCATCAGCGCAGAGGTGATATTGAAAGCCATGGGCTTCCAATATCTGTACTATCTGTACTATCCAACCATGTGTCCTGAAGACAGACATCATTATTATTATTATTATTATTATTATTAACAAACATTTATATAGCACCAGCAGTGTGCCTGGCACTTTACAAAGTAATAAAATAGACACGGTCTCTGCCCCTAGGGCTTACAATCTGAGAGACAGGAGCTGTGGGAGAGACTTAGGAAGGGGAACAGAGGGAGAGACAAGGGGTCTAACATTCATGAAGATGCGAGGTCTCAAGTGCACGTACTTGGCTTGGTTACGATGAGAATGACAGCAGGCAGGTCCATGTTGCAAGGATAAGGGTAAACCGATCGTAGGTATAGGAATAGTGGCTCAGCAGGATAAAGAGTCAGACAGAGCAGAGCGAAAGAGGTGAGTTTTAAGGAGAGATTTGAAGGTATGAAGGGAGGGGGCAAGGCGGATGTGGACAGGGAGGGAGTTCCAGGCATGGGGGGCAGCAAGTGAGAAGGGACGAAGGCGCTTAGGGGAGCAGGGAAGGCGTGGAAGGGTGAGAGAAGGGACAGAGGAGGAGCGAAGTGCACGGGCTGGAGTATGGAGGGCGATAAGTGCAGAGAGGTAGGGGGGAGCAAGGTTGTGAAGAGCTTTATAGGTGAAGACTAGGAGCTTGTGCAGGATTCGTTCAGGAAGGGGAAGCCAGTGAAGCGAAGAGAGGAGGGGCTGCACATGGTCGAAGCGACTGGCGAGGTAGATGACCCTGGCAGCAGAGTTTTGGACAGAGATGAGGGGAGAAAGGTGAGACCGGGGAAGGCCAGTGAGAAGGAGGTTACAGTAATCGAGGCGAGAGATGACCAGAGCATGAACAAGAGTTTTGGCAGACGAGACAGAGAGAAAAGGGCGAATCTTAGCAATGTTATGGAGGGAGAAGCGACAGGATTTAGCAACAGAGTCAATGTAGGGTTTAAAAGAAAGGGGTGAGTCAAAGATGAAGCCTAGGCTACGGGCTTGGGGGACAGGCAGGATGGTGACTCCATCAATAGTTATTGACAGTGAGGAAGGAGAGGAAGGATGAGGGGGGAAGATAAGGAGTTCAGTTTTAGCCATGTTGAGTTTGAGTTGACGTTGAGACATCCAGGTAGAGATGTCAGAGAGACAGTTGATGAGACGAGCTTGAACAGAGGGAGAGAGAGAGGGAGTAGAGAGATAGAGTTGAGTGTCATCAGCATAGAGGTGGTATTGGAAGCCATGGGAGGCAATGAGTTTGCCTAAGGATGAGGTATAGATCGAGAAGAGGAGAGGGCCAAGAACAGAGCCTTGAGGAACACCAACTGAGAGGGGGAAGGAGGAGGAGGCGGAGTTGGAGAGAGACACATTAAAGGAGCGGTCAGAGAGGTAGGAGGAGAACCAGTTATGGACAGAGCCACAAAAGCCAAGGGAGTGAAGGGAATCCAGCAAGAGTGAGTGGTCAACAGTATCGAAGGCAGCAGAGAGATCAAGGAGGACAAGAATGGAATAGAGACGTTTAGATTTAGCCACCAGAAGATCGTTGGTGATCTTAGCGAGAGCAGTTTCAGTAGAATGAAGGGGGCGGAAGCCAGATTGGAGGGGGTCAAGGGAGGAGTTGGAGGATAGGAAGTCAAGGCAGCGGGAGTAGACAACACGTTCAAGCAGCTTGGAAGCAAAAGGAAGGAGTGAGACAGGACGATAGCTAGAAGGGTCAGAGGGGTCAAGAGTGGACTTTTTGAGAATAGGAGAGACTGTGGCATGTTTGAAGGCAGAAGGGAAAGAGCCAGTAGAGAGGGAGAGGTTGATGATGTGCAGGAAGGAAGGGGTGACAGTGGGAGTAATGGAGGTGAGGAGGCGGGAAGGAATGGGATCAAGGGGGCAAGTGGAAGGGTTGGAGGAGGAGAGCAGAGAGGAGATTTCCTTAAGGGAGGCAGGGGAGAAGGAGGACCTGAGAGAAGGAGGGGGAGGAGGGAGAGGGGGAGGAGTGGGAAGAGGAGAGGAGTGGGAAGCGATGTCGAGGCGGATCTTGTCTATCATGGAGGTGAAGAAGGAGGCAAGATCCTGAGCAGAAAGGGAAGAAGGAGGGGGAGGACAGGGAGGCTTGAGGAGGGAGTCAAAGGTAGTGTCACGGCGATACGCCGCGACAGGGTTCGGCGGCGGGGAACTCAGGGGGTGCCACAGAGGGTGAGAGGCCAGACAGGGGCAAGCCAGAGAGTGGCACAGAGAAAACCAGCCCCGAGTGCTCACCGGGCCCCGGCCACGCCACAACCAGATGCTCCTCAACCAGCGCCACAAGCCCCGCCCCCTTTACAGCCAGGCCCGCTCCAACCCGTAGCTCCAGCCCCGCCCCGACACAGTGAGCGCCTAGCAGCAGAGCGCGCGCGGCGAGGGGCGGGGCCTTGAGCAGACACAAGGGCTATCACCTGTGGGGGGAAACAGGAAATGAATAAAAGCGCCGGCAGGGCACCAGAACCCTGCCGGTAATCGTTGAGAGAAGCTGGCCCCTGATCTTCGCTTTTGAGAGCTAAGTTGGTTGTGGTGGTAGTGTGGTTGAGAGTTTGAGTGTCCCTGTACCTTGCCTTGCTATTCCTCGCTCCCCATATTTCCTTGTGTGAATCTGTTGTGCGTGCTGCCTCCTTACACCCCCATACCCCTAGACCTTGTTAGACCCTTGGTGATCTTGTTCCTGGTTTCCCATATTCCTGTGACTCCTCCCTCCCTTAGGTTGTGCGTGTTCCCTGACCCTACCCTCCTCCGGATTCTCCTACCTCCTCCTTCCCTCCCCCTCCCACACCCCAGGTCCCCCCTCCCGCTGCCCCTTCCACTTGGAGCCCCTCCCCCCTGTTCCACCTTGGTGCCCAGGGTTGTGCTTGTGGAGAATAACTGGATTCCCCCCCTCTCTCTCGTTAACCTCCTGCTGGCACATTCTCTCCTCCCCTATGATGACACGGGTTGCCTTCTGATCGGAGGAAAGCCCACCCGACAACCTGAGGGGATTACTGGTACCCCAGTGTACCAGCGGAGAGACGGCCATACGTCAGGAGTTCCTGCTCCCTGCCCCGTGTCCACCCCCTTTGTCTCGATACCCGTCCTCACCCCTCTGGGACCCCCTTACAGAATTACTGGCATTTACAACCCTTTCCCCCCCCTCCTCCTTTCTACCCTCATGGAGCCCCGGGATTCGGCCCAACAAGTACAGGAGCTCTTGAGGGCTGTACAAGGCTTAACTGTGGAGGTTCGGGGTCTTAGGAGGCTCAATGCGGACCTCCAAGCCCAGAACCAAATGCTACAGGAATCAGTGGGTGCAAGTGGGGGAGGGGCAAGAGCGTTTCCTCAAGCTACCCCCCTCACCCCACCTCAACCCTTAAGTCCTGGACCCCCTGGCCCAGTCCCTAGGGAACCCAAGGCCCCACGCCCTGACCGGTTTTATGGGGATAGACGAGCCTGTCAGGGATTCCTAGCCCTGTGCACCCTGACGTTCCAGACGCAACCATTGACTTATCATAATGACCAGACCAAGGTGGCGTTCATTGTTGGGTTGCTTGGGGGAACAGCCCTGGATTGGGTCACCCCACTCCTGGCCGCCAATGACCCACTATTATTGGACTACGATGGGTTTGTGAAGCAGTTTAAATTTTTATTCGATTACCCCCATCGGGTTCGAGATGCCGAACAAGCCATCCTGCATATCAAACAAGGGAAATCGGCGCTTCTGGATTATGTTACCCGATTCCGTTGCCTGTCCTTTGATCTCAAATGGAGCGACGATGCCCTGCGTGCATTGTTTCGACAAGGACTCACCGACAAGATAAAGGATCAGCTAGCAGGAGCGGCTATCACCCCCTCCACCTTGGAAGAGTTGGTCACTTTAACGATACACATTGATGATCGACTGGGCGAGAGACGGAAGGAGAGACAACGAGAACAGGGTAAGGGAACGTATTTGAGAAGTCTCCAGATGCCTGTGGCCAACCCCATTATCCCGCCCCCAGAGGCAAGTGGGGAACCAATGCAGATTGGAGCGGTCCGAGGCCCCTTGAACCCCGCAGAAAGAGAACGCCGCCGTCTCCTACACCTATGTTTTTATTGTGGGGCGACCACCCATTTCTCTAGGGAATGCCCCGAAAAAAACGGTAGGGTTTCGAAGCTGGGAAACGCCAAGCAACCGGGATGGACAGGGGGCCTCCCGGTGATTACGGCCTTCCCCACCGATCCCCTCGGGACTCCGACGACTATGGGCTGGCACTTGCTGGTACCCATAATGCTTCAGGTTACGCCCGCTACCTCCACGGTCGTTCGCACCCTTGTTGACTCCGGGGCCTCTGGCCTCTTTATGAACCTTTCTTTCGCCCAACGGTTGGTGCTCCCCTTACAAGAAAGATCAAGGGTACAGTGGGTGCAGACCATTGATGGGTCCCCCATCTCATCAGGTCCTGTTATTAAACGAACGCCACCTTTGTTGTGTAGTATTGGGGATCACCAAGAGGAGTTACAGTTCGACCTGATCGCCTCTCCTTTATTTCCTGTCATGTTGGGATTCCCGTGGTTGGCTTGTCACAATCCCTCCATTGATTGGACCCATCGACGCCTTGACTTCAATTCCCCCCGGTGTCGTAACAAATGCCTCCACCCTACACCAGGGATTCTGGGGGCTGTAGACGTTCATCATTGTGAGGGCTCCTCTAAGCTCCCGGCAGTATATCATGACCTGGAGGGGGTCTTTGATAAACAAGAAGCAGCAAGGCTCCCTCCCCCCACCGCCCCTATGACTGCCCCATAGAACTGGTTCCCGGGGCCGAACCCCCGTATGGACGCATTTATAAATTGTCTCCCAGGGAAACAGAGACTCTTCGGTTGTACATTAAAGACAACCTAGAGAAAGGTTTCATCTGGCATTCGTCATCCCCAGCCGGGGCACCCTTATTCTTTGTGCCCAAAAAGGAGGGGGACCTCTGTCCGTGCATAGACTACCAGGGCCTAAATAACGTAACAGTGAAAAACCGATACCCCTTGCCCCTGATCCCAGAGCTGCTAGAGAAACTGAAGGGAGCTACGATTTTTACAAAGCTTGATCTCTGGGGGGGCGTACAACCTCGTGCGAATCCGAGAGGGGGACGAGTGGAAGACGGCATTTCGGACCCGCTTTGGACATTTTGAATATTTAGTAATGCCCTATGGATTGGTAAACGCTCCGGCTACCTTTCAACATTTTATAAATGATATCTTTCGGGACCTTCTTGATGATTTCTTGGTGGTTTATCTGGATGATATCTTGATTTTTTCTTCTTCCCTTGTGGCCCATGTGAGACACGTCCGTATAGTCCTATCTAGATTAAAGATATATCGGCTGTATTGCAAACTAGAAAAATGTATGTTCCATGCTACCTCTGTCCCGTTTTTTGGGTTCATTATATCTGCTACTGGGATTCAAATGGACCCCTCCAAAGTAGCGGCCATTCACCGCTGGCCTGCACCCTCTTCGGTAAAAGCTCTACAAAGATTTTTGGGTAGTGCAAATTACTACCGCCAGTACATTGACAATTACGCACAAAAGACAACCCCGCTAACGCAGTTACTCAAAAAGGGAGCTACCTATCGTTGGTTGGCCCCTCAACAACAGGCATTCATGCAATTAAATCAGGCATTTATTTCTGCCCCCTTGCTCCAACACCCGGATGTCACAAGGCCGTTCATTGTAGAAGCTGATGCCTCGGACCGAGCTATAGGAGCAGTATTAACGCAAACTGTTGAGGGGCAAAAACAACGTTTACCCTGTGCTTTCTATTCCCGGCAGTTAACCCCGGCAGAAAGGAATTATACAATCCTAGATAAAGAACTGCTAGCGATCAAAGCTGCTTTCGAAACATGGCGTCATTTTTTGGAGGGTGGCCCCCACCCTATATTGGTCTTAACTGACCACAAGAACTTAACGTACCTCCAAACTGCTCGTATCACAAATGGGCGACATGCCCGTTGGGCTCTTTTTTTTTCTCGATTTCACTTTAAAATCCAGTACCGGCCGGGGTCTGAAAATACCATGGCCGATGCCTTGTCGCGTTACGAAGAGACCCCAAATATACCCCCTCGGTGCCCGGCGCCAGTTCTACCTCCCGCGGTTTTTGCGGCTACCCTCCCTTCGCTGCAGGAATTAGAAAAGGAGAGTCGACCATATACTGAAAACCAAGAAAAGCCCAGGAATGGACTTTATTATCATAAGGGATTGGTAGTAATTCCCCCCAAATATCGACCCCCAGTCCTCTGGGCCCACCATGACTCCCCTTTAGCAGGGCATCCCGGCTACCAACGCACCCTAACCCTCATCCAACGGAACTTTTGGTGGCCAGGGATTTGGCAAGACGTGAACAAATATGTCCAGGGGTGTTCAGTCTGTGCACGCACCAAGACTCCACGGCACCTTCCGGTGGGGTTACTACAATTAACCCCCGCCCCTAAGGGTCCATGGCAGAAAATCACAATAGACTTTATCGTAGGATTGCCTAACTCCCACCAGCATACAGCCATTTTGGTTGTAATAGACTACTTTACAAAAATGGGGCATTTCATCGCATGTCCAGGACTCCCAACAGCACCCGCCACTGCTAGGTACCTATTAAAGGAAGTCGTTCGACTTCACGGCCTACCTAACGAAATTATCTCCGACCGAGGCCCCCAATTCATTTCAAAATTTTGGAAAGCTCTTTGTACCCTCTTAGGAATCAAGGTGCAATTAACCACAGCCTATCACCCCAAAGCAAATGGGCAGGTGGAACGTACGAACCAACACATCGAACAGTATCTTCGATGTTTTTGTAATTACCTGCAGGATGATTGGTCGGAACACCTGCCTCTTGCCGAATTCACATATAATAATGGGCCCAACGCCTCGCTAGGGGACTCACCCTTCTTTGTTTCTTACGGCTTTCACCCAGCCTTAGGACTACCTACGCACCCTCTAACTTCAGTCCCTGCCACCGGGGCCTTCGTACAACGAGTCAAACGAATTCAAAAGCAAGCGCAACGGTGTCTCCACAAGGTCTGACAACAATATAAGGTGATGGCAGACAAACGAAGAAAACCTGCACCCACCTTCCAAGAGGGGGAGCTAGTATGGGTTCGGAAAAAGAATTACCCATCCCTTCGTCCGTCGCCTAAATTAGATGACTCTTACATGGGACCCTACCCAATTCACCGACGACTGAATGAAGTAGGGGCGGGAAAACCGGTAAATCCGGAATCCGATAATGCCGGTACCGGGCGTACCGGCATTATCGGATTCGACCCGAT
Source organism: Sphenodon punctatus (assembly GCA_003113815.1). Classification (NCBI taxonomy): domain Eukaryota; kingdom Metazoa; phylum Chordata; class Lepidosauria; order Sphenodontia; family Sphenodontidae; genus Sphenodon; species Sphenodon punctatus. The sequence continues at coordinate 630,794 of QEPC01005627.1, read as the reverse complement.
AAATCCGGTCCGGGTACCGGATTTTTTTACATTGCAGCCATTTAAAAATGGCTGCAATGTAAAAACTTAAAGCCCCACCAAAAAAGTTAAAAAAAACAAACCCTCCCCGAGTCCAGGCTGCGCGGGTGGAAGGGGGGACACCCCCCACCCACCCTGCCCAGCCTGGATTTTTGTTTAAAAAAAGACTCAGAGGCGAGCCCACCCCCCAGCACCAG
>QEPC01005627.1:604039-626831 GCA_003113815.1 Sphenodon punctatus | reverse complement strand
GGTGGAGCTTGGGGTGGCAGGAAGGCCAAGCCCCAGGAGAGTCGTGGTGTCCTCAAGCGATGACAGCCGAGGATGCTGGGAGCGTATGCAGACGAGCTGCAACCTCACCAGTTCTATAGACATCTGTACTATAGACAACTGTACCAGTTGGATAGACATCTGTACTATCCAACCATGTGTCCTGAAGACAGACTATATAACATTTTCTAAATAAATAGGTAAATTCCCTATCTGTAACTGCTTTTATAACTAGTGATATTCCAAGATAAAAGGCATAATTCTTTAGGAAAAAGAAGTTTCAGTCTCTGCCTTTGTTGCCTAACAGCTTAATGGGGCTGATGCCAAAGCCTGTGGATTTTACGATTCCCGCGCGACACAACATGCCTGCATTGGGGATTTGCGCGGTTTACACAAGTCTGTGTGTGCGGACGGCTGTACGCAGGATCCGCAGGGCTTGGGATCGGCCCCGTTGTGAAGACTGAATGGACCTACCAGAATGGGGGACAGCTAAACAATCCTTCATTACGTCAGCTTGAGCTGGACTAAATCGATTACCAGAAGCATAGTTGTTTACTGAGGCGATAACAAGCCAAGATTGATGGGCATAATCAATAATAAATCCCTCAGCCAAATCTAGAGAGAGATAGTTATGGTTATCAGATCTACTTCCTAATAAACGGGCTCCCTGTACTGGGGTTTCCCCTAATAGGAAAAGAAGTCTGTCTGGTCTCATCTGACTTAGTCAGTTGGTTGCACTGAGCTCAGAGCAGACTTCCTGCTCTATTTGGGGTGCTCAAGTAGAGGGGAAATTGATGCATGACTTATTTTATTCCAAAAGGGGCTGGGGGACAACAGCAACCTCTTGTCCTGTCTCCTTCCCATATTGCTAGTATCCATATGAGCAGGAAGATATCTGACACAAGATACTGTCTGAGGATGTAAAGTAAACAACTAGCCCAGAGGGACCCTATTCCACATGAAAACCATGGACTGACAGAATAACCACTTAACTATCCAGAATACTGGATATTAACTGCAGATAATTTTTTTGCTATCTGTTTCAGTGCTACCCTGATATGGCTTGGCAGGGAAAGGAACATCCATTCTGAAACTGCAGTTGATACGTTTCCTTCTTCTTGTTGAGACATTGGCTATGGATGCCCAAGATTTATGCACTTGGTTATTCTCCTCTTGAAGGGATGGTTCTGCTTTGTGGAACCTGAGGCATCCTGTTGATTCCCTGGTATTGTTTTTATTTCGCTGACCTCTCCACCAGCCTGGCCTTCAGGTACAGGGTGAGAGAAGGTGAAGGGAAGATGGAGCTACAGCAGCAGTGTGTACGACAATATTCTTTGACTTTAGGTTGCTCTATCTTTTGTGTATCTCCATGCGGCTGACAGGACGTTTCTTGCAGAAAATACCTTGCATGCTAATCTCTCTGCATTAGCCGATCACAACATAAATACTTGTCCATTAATCCAGGGCCTTCCTGTATGTCTTTCATCTCCTTGCTCTCCAGCATTCTCCTGTTTCACTTTCCCCCCTCCTTTGTCTTTTAATACAACCTACCTCAGGAAGACCGCTTGAGGCTATGGAAGCAGGGACAGAGATAGTAAGCAGCTTGATAACTCCATTAATAAACATACCACCCAGAGCTGAAAGCTATACTTACTGCAAGGGACTGTCTCGATTTTACTTTCTGACAGAGATGTCATGCTGTTCCCTTCCAGGATTATCTTTTCCATGGACAAATATAGCTAAGTGGTCTTTGTGCTAAAATTATATGGTTGGCTCCTGAGTGATTTGAATGAGAATACTTTGGCTTTGCTTTCACCACTTTATTGCATTGATAGGTTGCACGGCAGAGAGCTCCCCCTTTTCAAACTGGCATTGGTAGGTGCATATATTATTGTTTAGGCTTGTTTGTGGTGGGATTATTTTTCTCCTCCAGCCATTGACATTCACCTGTAATGAGTGTGTATGAGATTTTTTTGTTATGCTGGGGGTGCTATTTGAGCTCAGCAAAGCTACAGTTGGAATCTAGAATTTAATCTGAAATCCTAAATTAAATTTCAGGAACGACTTTTTATGTTCAGGTTCAAATTTTTTGTTACTTTTCAACTGTCACAATATTAACAGAATCTAAAAACATGATTACCAAATTTAAAACATTAAAATTGCAACAAAAAAAAATCCAGTTGAGTGAAACATTTTGTTGGGTAGCCTCTTATCTTTTAATATGGAGCCTATGAAGGAAGACTGTGGATCTCAGCATGCATTTGTTGATCATGAATTAAGTAGTTTTCTACTAAGTGGATGGGAGGTTAATGCCGTTGTCCAGTTTATACCCCACCCTGACCCTTATGGGGAGGTCAGGGTATAAATTAAAATAAATAATTTTCAGAACTCAGTGTAAGTAAGGCTGGCAGAATTTTCTTCCATGAAATGCCAGATCCAAAGGTTAAACTTACATTTTCTTGAGCAGCAGTTTGATGGAATGTATGTTTGGTCACTTTTATAAAGATAAATGAGATGGTGTTGTTCAAAGGGTCATGCTCACAGGAAGGCCTGTTCTTACCTCAATTGAGCCTGATGGAGGCTGGTTTGTTTAAGTGAGAGGTGTGTCTGATGCAAACAAAACTCAGAAAGATGCTGAAGCTTTACCTAGATCAATGACAAACTCTGCTCCAGAGCTCCTTGCTCATGTTTACATCTGCTTTAAGGGAACACCTCAAAGAAACACCAGGTTTGTGTAATGCTGGAATATCATCACTTTATAATAGGGTTAGGGAACCTTTTCCCTCCCATAAGCCATTAAAAAAATTATGCAAACCCTGTGGGCTCGATTGAAATTGGGAGCAGATAATAATAATAAATAATAATGATTTTATTTATATAGCACCCCCCTGCCTTGCATGGTGCTTGGAATGCTTTACAGATTTTAAAATAATATAGAAGTATAAAACAGTTTAAAACAATTCAAAGCAATTTAAAACAGTAATAAATTACTTTATGATAGAGAAAGGAAAAAGGAGGACAGAGTACACTTAAGGGAACCAGCAGATCCTAAAAGCACCTAGAAAATAAATATGTTTTCAGGTGCTGTTTGAAGGTAAGAAGGGGGGAACTGAGATGAACATCTGGAGGGAGCGGGTTCCACACCAAGGGGCCCACCACAGCAAAAGCCCCATCACCCGCCGACTTAAGGTGCGATGGCAGAATCCCCAAACAGTGGGTGGTTCCTGGGCGCAGATACCCATCGGTGGGAGGTTCCAGAAGTAGGTGTCAAATATAACCAGGGCCTAATCCGTTCAGGGCCCTAAAAACCAGCAGCGCAATCTTAAACTCAGTCCGTCGCTCCACAGGCAGTCAACGCAGAGAACGCAGGGTAGGCGTAATATGATCACGGCTGCCCAAACCAGTAAGCAGCCACGCTGTCGCGTTCTGAACAAGATGAAAGCAACGGGTAAGAGCTGCTGGTAGCCTGTAGAAGAGGGAATTACAAAAATCAAGCCTCCGAGTCATTAGGGCATGGGTGACTGTGTCAAGGTCAGCCTGGGATAAATAAGGGCGTAACTTACACAAATTGCGTACTTGAAAAAAGCATTTCCTAACCACGTCTGACACCTGGGTTTTCATGGACAGAGTGTGGCCAATAATGACACCCACATTCTTTACCTGGCTTGCACCCCCATCCACATTCAGGGGCCTGAGGGAGGCAAGGGCATCCTCATATCGGCTGCCCTGTCCCACCAACATCACCCCAGTCTTCCTCGGATTGAGCATGAGGTAAATTCAACACATCCAGGTGGCTATATCGCTCAAACATTCCTCCAAGGCAGAGGCCGAGTTGGCAGGGCTCACAGGGCAAGAGATATACAATTGTGTGTCATCAGCAGGGTTCCTAGTTTTCTGCAAGAAAAAATTAGAAAATTCTGGGTTTAAAAACCCCCCATAAATACTCTGATTAAAAAACCCCAAATCTCAGTTTTTCTGTGATTAAATGTTAATGCTAGTTAACTTCCCCGTACCGCAATATATATATAAATACCATTTTCATCTGACCCAGGCCCTGCAGTCTTGGTGCTTACCTGGTGCCTGGCTGCGGTGGGGGATTGGATGAGGGCAAGCCGGCTGAAATTGAATCCTGACAAGATGGAGGTGATGTTGGTGGATAAAGGTGAGGGAGTGGAGGCCCCCTTCATAGATGGGGTGCGTTCCTCCCTAGTTCCCCAGGTTCAGAGTCTTCGTGTCCTCCTAGACTCACAGCTCCACCTAGACGATTAGGTGGCAGTTGTGACGAGGAGTGCATTTGGTAAATTACATCTGGTCTGATGTCTTCGATCATACATCTTGAACTCTGACCTGGCCACTGTTATCCATGCATTTATCACCTCGAGATTAGTCTACTGTAATGCGCTCTATGTTGGGCTACCCTTGATGATGATCCGGAGACTGCAACTGGTGCAGAATGCTGCGGCCTGTCTCCTTACAGGAAGACATAACACTAGTCCTCCGCTCCCTGCACTGACTGCCTATAGTCTTCCGGGTCTGATTCAAGATGTTGGTTATTACCTTTAAAGCCGTATATTTATTTGTTTATTTATTTTATTAAAAGCATTTAGTATCCCGCCCCTCCTGCCACAGGCAGCTCGGGGCGGCTCACAACAATATACATTGACAATTAAAATAATAAAACTATAAAATATGTTATTATACCCCCATCCCTCTCCTCCCCCCCCACATCTCCCCCGCCAAATGCGTGGTGGAACAGCTAGGTCTTACAGCTTTTACGAAGGGAGGGAAGGTCCGAGGCCAGACGCACCCCCACTGGAAGGGAGTTCCACAGCCTCAGTGTGGCCACCAAGAATGCCCTCCCTTGTGTGGCCACCCGGAAGGCTCAGGGGACCACAAGGAGGGCATCCCCCGATGACCGCAGGGGTCAGTCCAGTACCTGGGGGGTGAAGTGGTCTCGCAGATAGGCAGGGCCCAGACCATTTAGGGCTTTATCGGTTAAAACCAACACCTTGAATTGGGCTCGGAAGACTATCGACAGCCAGTGCAGAGAACAGAGCACTGATGTTATGTGCTCCCAGAGGCCCAGTCCCACCAGGAGACAGGCCGCCGTATTCTGCACTATCTGCAGCCTCCAGGCTGTCACCATGGGTAGCCCCACATAGAGTGCGTTACCATAGTCTAGTCTAGAGGTGATGAAAACATGGATGATGGTGGCCAGGTCGGAGTCCGAAACATATGGCCTAAGCCGACGTACCAGATGTAATTGGCGAAAGGCACCCCTCGCCACAGCCTCCACTTGGGCATCTAAGCGGAGCTGCGCATCGAAGAGTACTCCCAGACTCCGTACCTGGGGAACCAATGGAGGACAGACCCCCATCAATGGTGGGGGCCATTAACTCCATCGCCTTCCCCACCAGCATCACCTCCGTCTTGTCGGGATTCAGCTTCAGTCGATTAGCCCTCATCCAATCTCCCACAGCCGTCAGTCATTGAGTAAGCACGGAGATTGCAGGGTCTGGGTCAGCTGAAAAAGAGAGGTATAGCTGAGTATCATCAGCATATTGGTCACACCGTACGCCAATCCACCTGATCACTTCGCCGAGAGGCTGCATATATACGTATATGGCCTGGGTCCCGCTTACGTGCGGGACTGCCTCACCCCTTGTGTCGTATGGTCAGCTGGGGGTGCCTGCTTGGAGGTCCCCTGTTTTTCCCGGATGGCCACATTTGAGCAGGCATTCTCGGTGGCTGCACTGCAGCTTTGGAATTCCCTCCTGGCGGAGATTCACCTCTCCCCAGATCTCCCTTCCTTTCATAAACACTGTAAGACCTGGTTGTTTCGTCAGGTATTTGGTGAGGGCGACCGGGAGGGGGGGGAGCGGGGGGGAGGGAGGGTTATTACCTTTTGGTTTTTACTGGACCCTTTTAGTAGATTATTAATTTTATGATTTTATTGGATTTAAATTGTAGTTTTATTTATGTGGTGCATCGCCCTGGGCTGCCATTGGGCAGGAGGGAGCAGTCTAGAATTTTTTTAAAAAAATAAATAAAATTTTCTAACTCATAGGTATGAGTTAGAAAACTACATTTTATTGTAATATTTCCATTTTTATGCAATTTTGCAGCTACCTGTCCCACCAACAGTAAAAACGGACTGGTGAGGGGATGGGTGTGTGCCGGGTGTTTGTCTGTACGAACACCATGGGCGGTGGGTGTTTGTGCATGTGTGCTCCTGGCGCACACCCACCTACACCCATCACCCACCCATCTCCACCCACGGAGCCATCCTGAAAACCAGAGGTGACCCCATTGGTGGAGGTGGGTGTGTGTCCATGTAAAGAGACACCCACCCACCCCCGTCTGTGTAAAAATGGTCTGTGTAAATGCCATGGTGGTGGGTGGGCGGATGCATATTTGTCCATGCAAACAGTACAGGCGGTGGGTGGGGGTGCATATGCGCTCCCGATGCACACCCATCTCCATCCATCACCACCCATAGGTGTTTTCAGACATGATGAGATCACAGTGAACCACGCTGAATACCTACATGTGGTCACTGTGCCCTGCACGTCTGTTTGGCTGCCACCAGATGTTCGCCATGCTGAATGCCCACATGGGGTCAATTTCAACCACGCTTCCAGGGCTCCTGGCGCAAAAATTCCCAGAAGCATGGTGAAAGTGATTCCCGACCAGAACCCCAAAAAAGTAACGTCTGGCCGGCGATCATGGCCTGGAATCCCCGGCGGGATTCCGGGCCGTGGTCAAACTGGCCTGACGCTGCGGCGGCATTGGCCTCGCCGCCCGCCCGTCTCCCCGGAGGGCAGGCGGCAAGGGAGCATGGAGGGGGCGGGGCCGTGCGCCCGCACGTTGCGCCGCTCGGCCCCTCCCCCTCCCTGATTCCCCACTGGGATCCCCGGCACATCTGTTTGCCGTGCCTGGGTAATCCCGGCAGGGAATCTCTGGGTTGTTTTCGGGACGGGGCGAAGGCGCCCCGTCACGTCTGAAAACACCCCATGGAGCCATCTGGCAAACTGGAGGAGGCTCCATGGGTGCAGATGGGTGGAGGTGAGCATGTGCCCATGGAAACGGGCACAACACCCACCTCCACGGCACATCCATCCCCCCACCCACCACTGCACCCACCGTGTAAAAGGGCCTTTGTTTTGTAATATATATTTTCAGGTTTGTGCTGGATGATTGTCTCTGCTTGTGCCCAAAGCAGACCATAAAACCTCTACCTTTGTGCTGACTGTTATGACTGCTCTTGTTGATTTCTATGCTGGATTTTGCAAACACTTAGTGATTCATGGCATAAAACTGAAGCTTGTAACAAACAACATTGTGGTAGCTCTCTTGTATCTGGCCTTACGTTCAACGGAGTTACTTTTAATCCTTGACCTTTTCATCTGACTTACTCCTGCAGTGTACTCAAGTACAATTTCCACTGATTTCCCGCCTGAATGAAGATGTGACCCTAGTCATGAAGCTTTGTAAGAAATATAATAATTGAGAAAGAAATGCCCTGTGTGTCCAGCTACAGTGGTGGTGGTGCTGTTTGAGCTGCAAGACAGAGGACCCTTCAGAGTGCAACTTTGCAAAAGAAATCTACATCTTTTAGCCTGTTAGTCAAAACAATGCCTCTCCATCAAAGTAACATAAATAGCTTTCAGCCACAAGCTTTTGGAACCGCTGTTTCTCTGGGGCGGCTCTGCTTTGCCTATCAGTAGTCTCCATACATGGGGTTAGTGTAGCGTACAGCTTAATAAATGCCAGTGTCGGATTTTTCATTGTCCCTTTGTTCAGTGTTGCCAAGGAAGCCAAATATTATTTCTCCCTTTGAAAGAAGCTCCTAATACAATGGAACCGCATTAGCAGGAAGGAGGAGAAATCCCTGTAGAAAAACAGGTTTTTAGTTTTTTCACTTTCTCCTTTTGCAGTGATGGAATGGAGCGCATACAGTCTCCTCCTTCTTTCCCCCTCAACTGTACTATCTCCAGCCAGAAAACTAGTTTCTAAGATGTTTTAAATGGGGGTGGCTTTGCTGAACAGAGTGTAACGAAACTCACATCTGCTGAGGTTCTGTCTCATAAAGAATGTTTCATTTTTTTAAGTTGAGAGAGAGAAAGAGAGAGGGAGGAAGGTTGTGATGTTGGTCCCAAAAGTAAAAAATGGAGAAAAAGTAGTTTAGATGAGATCTTTTATTGGACCAAGAAGTGCTATTGGTGAGAGCATGCAAGCTTTCGGACGCGCATATTCAGAAGTTGATCCAATAAAAGGTGTCGTCTGAACTACTTTGTCTACCAATCTGAAGAACTCATCCTAAACCCCATTAAGTAACTAGAGCCACAATCCAGAAACCACTTATTTGTTAGTAGTCCTGCTTTCTTCAAGACTGCGTCTTCTGTTGATACTGAGTGCCTCTACTTGCCTCATTGTCGTAGGTTGCTAGTTAAATTGTAGCTTCATTTTTTGAGCAAGAAAATATATTTTTGTTTTAATGCTATGAGAATGGATTCCCCCCATTAAAAAAAATTGTTAACTTTAAAAACCAATTTTTTTGATTTATTGCAAAATGTTGGTCCTAGAAAATGTTCAGAAACCAGCCCTCCCCTTTGGTTTTGGTTTTCTGCTAATTTTAGCTGCTGATAAGTGAAAATATTTGTTGTCTTGTAGATTTCTGCTACAAGATAACAGTTTCTAATTCTTGGCAATCAAAATGTTTTCATTTTTGTTCATTTTGATTTCCCAAAGCTAAAAATGTTAATTTCCCCCTAGAGAAGTTTGGCTGCTGCAAACCAAATATTGGCTGTTTTTACAGGGACGCCCCCCCCCCCCCGTGTTTGGGTGGGTGTGCGGGGGTGGGGGCATCCATGTAAATGGCCAGCAGTGGGTGGGGGGATGTGTGTTCACTCAGTGTTCGTCCGTGTGAACACCGAGTGGGATGGGTGGGGGTGCCTGTGCATACTTGGTACATCACAAGCTGCTTGACTGTAATTATTACTACATGAAATATCTGTGTAACTTCCTAAAACCAATGAAACAACAAACTCTTCCTCCCTAGTCCATTCTAGACCTGTCCCTTTGAAATGTACATGCTTGTACCAGAAACAAATTCATACAAAATACATTGTCAAACGGCGGAGGAAAAATTAAGCTGAATGACACTTTATTTTACTTGCTAATGGACTTTGACTCAAAGTAGTGGCTATCAGCCAGACAGCCTCTTTCCACAAGGTTATTTGCACGTATTTATTTTATTTAATTTGTATTTTATTTTGATTTATATCCCTCCTTTTCCCACAGGCTGAGGTCAGCTTACAAACATACAAAAATATAAAACCAAATAAAAATGAAATATAAAATTCAATTAAAACCACTCCCCCCCCCCCAAAAAAAAACCCCTTTCTTCACCTGCCAAAAGTCCAGCTAAATAAAAAGGTCTAACACTGCCTTCTGAAGATGCTCAGGTTTGGACTTTAGAGAACCTCCAGGGGAAGAGTTCCAAAGCTTTGAAGCAGCCACTGAGAATGTCTCTTTGGCTGCTTTTAAACGAGGAGCGCTGAAGCGCCTCCTCAACGCCACATTAAAGGAAAGCCGCCAGAAGTGACGTTCTCCCTGTTGCTGGCGGCGGCAGTGGCTGTAGACACGGGGCTTTGGAGCGGCGCATTCTAAAGACTTCAATTATCTGGCTTAAGAACGTGCCGCTCCAAAGCCCCGTGTCTCCAGCCGCTGCCGCCGGCAACGGGGAGAACGTCACTTCCGGCGGCTTTCCTTTAATGCGGCATTGAGGAGGCGCTTCAGCGCTCCTCGTTTAAAAGCAGCCTTTGTGTGCCTGTGTTGTTGGGACTTGCAGGAGGGCACCCCGGATGGCCTAAAGGAGGGCAGCAGAACATGAGAGAAAAAGGGTCTCTCGATATGCAGAGCCCAAGCCATTCAGGGATTTATAGATCAAAACCAGCACTATGACCGACCGTTTTTACATGGACTGCCGTGCCACCGCTCGGTGTTCAGGCGGGTGTGTGGTGGTGGTGGCAGTCCATGTGTACGGCTGCTGGTGGGTGGGGGGATGGGTGTGCGGCGGGTGTGCACCCATGTAAACACCATGGGCGGCAGATGTTTGTGCGTACGCGCTCCTGCCACACACCCACCCACACCTGCCGCACACCTACCCACACCCACCTCCACCCACGGAGCTCTCTGACAGAATGGAGCTCCATGTAGAGTGTGTTGCAGTAGTCTAGCCTTGAGGTTACAAAAGCATGGATAATAGGGAGAGGAATTTTGGTTTTGGATAGAATCGAAATTGCCCAATAATGGCCATTTTGGATTGATCTGAACTTTGATTTTTTTTCGCTTCTGGCCTTTCGGTTCTTTTACATTGATTTTGTTTGTTTCTTTTGCATTCAGCCAGTTTTGGTTTTTTCCCTATTGTGACTTGTTCCCATTGACTTCAGTGGCAGGAAAATGATCTGCAACCAAAAAATTCCGAAACCGAAACGAGATCTGAACTTCATAAAGAACTAAAACTGAAAAATCCGAAACCAAAATTCCTCCTGGAGTCCCATCCCTAATGGATAATGGTGGCCAGGTCTGAATTAATAAAAAAGGTCACAGCCTCCTCACCAGATGGAGTTGGTGGAAAGTTCTCCTGGCCAGTGTCACAGCCTGATGTTCCAGGTGCAAGAAGGGATCCAGGAGCACCCCAAAGCCGTAAAGGTGACTAGAGGAGGCTGGACCCCTTGATAATGGATGTCCTTATCCTCCCCACCTCCCAGGTCATAGGGCTAGCCAACCCATCATCACTTCAGTCTTGTCTGGATTCATCATCAATTGCAGCCACCCATCATTGGGACCTCCACAATAGGAAGGAATGGAACCACTTGAGCAGCTCTGCCATTCCTGCCAAATTCTGCAGTAGCCTCAACAACATCTCATTCTCTTTGTCAAAGGCTGCCAAAAGATCTAACAGGGTCCAATTTCCCTTGTTGATCTTGAAATATAGGGCATCTGCGGGAGATTATGCTGGTTAGGCTGGAAATAAAGGCATACTTATTTGGGGGGATAATGCTTTTTTGAACATTCCAACATGCATCCCAGACTCCTTCATTGTATTGTAGAGCTCGATGGGACCTCAAGTCCCCATCTAGTTCAACCTCCTGAGACTTCATGGCTCACCATTTGAGTGAATGTGGTAAGTTTCTCTTCTCTGTGGTCTTTTATTGAAAGAATTGCATCTTGGGATATGCACTGACCACCAAAGGTGGTGGCAATCTGGGAAAGGGGCTAGTACCTTTAGGGAAGAAAGGGTGAAAACAGACATGACGCTAACCACCCTTTAACCACCCTTGGTGGTTATTTTTGCATGTTGCAGGGCTGTATTGGTGCCCTATGCAGCCCTGCAACATGCATAAATAACCACCAAGGGTGGTTAAAGGGTGGTTAGCGTCATGTCTGTTTTCACCCAAAGTCTTCGGATGTTGTCTACTGGGTTACTATCTCTTGCTAACTCATGTGGCAGCTTTTTGTGGAAATGTGCCAGTACCAGGGAGCAGGCCTGTTGAAGTGACTGACCCTTTAAGGGGTAGCACCAGCAGGAGAGTTACAGGTGTTACCTTAAGATCCAGGCACCTGAGTGGCAAAGGACAGTGTCTGGATGCCTCACACCTGGTGTGGCTGAAGCAGCCAAAAGTTCAAGAGCACAGAGCTCAGTGTGGTCAGTGAGAGGGGGGGTCTGTCTGTCTCTAATCTAATCTAATCTAGTCACTGGGAAAGGTACATGGGAACAGAGGCTCTGGTGAGAGTCTACACAGTCTAATGGGGCTAGGATTGGACCCATTCCAGTGTGGTCAAGAAGGTATGGATTTTAAACTAAAAGTGTATGCTTACTGGCAAAGGGTGAAGCACTGTTATATAATAATGACATTTTGGAGTGAATTCCCTGCCTGAGCTTGGGTCATTGGGAGCCGGATCTTGTGGACACTTACCTGGGCCAAGCCCAAGCTGTTATAGTGCCCTATGAGATCACAGTGCTTAACAGTGAGTCCTGGATTGCTTGCGGCGCTGCCAATATCTGGAAGGCTTGTGTTTCTTCTAGGCTAGAGGAGAATTGGAAATACCATCATGATACATAATGGGAGGCAGTTGTTGCTCCTTTCCTCTACGGGCCTTACTCCCCAGTGGCCTGCACCTTCCTTTGTGTACCTCTGCACTTACAGGAATAGTGCTTGAAGAGAAATGTGATAAAGCTTAGATTTTTTTTTTTTAACCTTTTGAAGCTTCCAAATGTTGAGGGGTCACTTACATTGGAGGTAGTCATGGACTCAGGTTAATATGGTGTATTTCAGACCTTGTTTTTCAAATTTCCCTCAGGTTGTCCAGGTGATATAATGTCCTCTTTGTTTGAGCTGATTCTCCTTGCTAGAATTGGCTGTCTTGGGAGTCCTATTTCCTAGCAGAGACTGACAGGAGGTGCTGTTTTCAGCAGACTAGATTTTGTCTATATAAGCAGAGTCCAAAGTCAGCAGGGACCACAAGGTCACAGGTCTGACCCTCTGCTTATGACGGGCCACCGAGTCCTACCCTGCCTCTTCCATTCTCCTTCCTTCTACCCTTGTCTCTTCTTGTTTCCCTTCCTTTTCTCTTCTTCCAAGTCTTCCCTTCCTTCCTTTGTTTCTATCACTCTTTCCTTTTCTCCTACCCCTTCATTATCTAACTTCCCTTTGTTTTGTTTCTCTCATCCTGTCTCCTCTGATTTTCTTTCTTCTCCGCACTGTCTCTCCTTACTCTCTTGGGGCTCATAAAACTGCCATGACCTGGCTAGTGCAAGAAGAAATACATTTTCCTGGGCTAAGGTCATTGGCAGGGCAATACTCTGACTGCCATTACATGTCCTGTGGATACAGAGAGAGAGTTTTGTTACAAAGCTGCTTGTCTCATTCACTCTCCTATCAAATCTACCTATGGTGTTTTTTTTGTTCATGAAATATATTGCAAAGAGGAGAGAATGAAGTTAAACTTCCAGCTATTGGAGACTTCAAGAAGAAAGCACAGACTTACTTACCACAAGTGTTTCTGGAAGTGAGGTGATACAATAGGGGGAAATCCACACAAACCTCAGCTTAGTGTGTAGTGACCGTGCATGTTGCAAAGCCTGCCCAGGTAGAAAGCCATTGGGTGTTAACTGATGAGACAATAGCCCACTGGAGCCTGAGTTCACTCTGTGAAGAAATCCCCAAATAGGGCCCAGCGGAGGTACCCAATAAACGGGGAGAACCGGGCGCACCCCTTCCCATGACTCTCAGCTGTGGAAAACCATAGGTGCAGGAAGCCGTTCCTGCTGTGTTTTCCATCTTATTTTCTTTGGTGGTGTTTTTTTTTTGTGGGGGGGCGGGCTTTTTGGAGCACCTCTTTGGAGCACTCCAAAAATGAAAGTAAACAGTTAAAGCACCAGCAAGAGTAGAGAGAGTGCTTGCTTCTCTGACCACTCTAGGTGCTGTGCCCGGGACTCTATGATCCTGGATAACCTGTATATGGAAAGAGGCTGCATACACCCTAATAGATGGGAAGCAGCCTCATAGGCCCACATTAGCCAGGATTCGCTCGTACAACAGGCTGCACATTCTCTGAGATGGTGCCATGAATGGTGACTCGGTGGTGGCCTCATGCCTAGTGGGGGCAAACACCTAATAAATGGTGTGGTCTAATGTGGGCTAACGTTATCTAATGTGGACTGTTGCCTTGTTTGTTTCCACACATTCTTCAACGTTCAGGAACAACTTGCAGTCTGCTTGATGCACACCGCTATTTAATGAATAGGCAAATTACCTTCCAGCATTTATTTCTCAGCTTTGAGTAATGAAGCTCTTGAGTTTCACCTGCAATAATAAAATGAAAGAAACTGGGTAGGAGATGATAGAGCCACAGCAGCGGCTCATAGTTAAGGCGGCTTGTGCTCTCTGTTAAAATCACAAACATTCATTATAAAATTGAGATGCTTTATCCTATCACTATGAAACCTTGTAAGGAAGATCACTTCAGAGAGGTATAGACACTGTCCAAATTCCAGACAGATCAGTTGGGAAATGGCTGAGTTATACGAGTTTGAAAACTGGAGGAAGGTTTTCCCCTCGATTTTTGCAACAGTTTCTGTTGACAGGGAAAAGTGTGCTTAAAGTTATTCTTATGGAGGTGTAGAAGTGTCAGCAAATTCAAATTGCATTCTAGTTTCCTGTGTTTGGATTTTTAAAATCTGTCATGTAGTTTTTAAGTTATGATGTTTTGAAGTTCCTATGTTATCCAATGGAGAGAGTGAGATTTTCAAAGAACATCAAGATGTTTGTGGGATTATATGTACAACAAATGTACATGTTTTACATACAACTCTCGGTACACTGTCCTATAGAAGAGAACAGATATTCATGCATAAGATATATGTAGTCAGGTTATTATACGTCTCAGCTGAAAGGCAGTCACGGGGGAGGGAGACTGCGCGGGAGGGAGATTTCTAGTGAGCCTCTCAGTTGAAAGGCAGCTTTAGGGGAGGGAGATTGCTATTGTTCCTACCTCTCAGCTGGCCGGGCACGCTAGGTGGGACTCTATATTGCTAGTGGACCTCAATACGGGAGAGGTGCTGAGGGCGAACCTAATTGAAAAGATGAGGATTCATGGGTGCCCATTCGCTCTGAATGGCCTGCATGGTGGGCCCGCAGTGTCCCTGCACTCAGCCATGAGTGTCAGCTCTGTGGTCACCACATAGAGAACACCTAATAGACTGGCAGGCGGGAATGTGTCTGGTGAAGGCTAATGTGGGCTGTTGTCTTGTTTGAAACACTCTGTGTGACTACAGGGCTCCTGCTTCCCCTTTGTCAGGTGTCAGAACTAGGGCGGAGTGGTGGCAGGATTGGACCCAGGCATAAGCCACAGCAGTATTGGGCTAGGCAAAAGTCAGGATCAGTACAAGGCTGGGAAGCAAACTGGTGGGAATAAGGATTAGCAAGACTGAGGCACCAACAGAAGAAGGTGTAGGCATTGCTCTGCCTGGTTTTTTCTTCTTGTCAGGAGGGTTTTATCTGAACAGGAGCCAGTCTGGTGGAGAGTCCTATTAGACTGGCAGCGTACTAGAGCAGGACCTAAAAAGGAAGAGCAACTTGCAAGGACCCTAATCTGAGCACAATGATGGCACTGCAGAGTTTACCATTTCCAGGGTGCCAAGAGCACCGGTTCTGATCCCAGGCCCTGACACTCATCTACAGGAAGAACTCAGCACTGAGGAAGGAGCCCAACATCCTACAGGTCATGCAGTGGCCTCCACCAAAGCTCTCTAGGTCAATAGTATAGCAGTCCCCTCTCCACCATTCTTAGCTGTTGCTCTGTAGGAGAGGAGGCTTGGGCAACGTTTGAATGTTACCGGGATGGCAGGAGAACACTCGTCATTGTAAAAGCTACAGTGTGGGACTCAATCATGCATGAGTGTTCTCGCGGGATAAAAACAGAATAGTGCCTACTCACGTGTGCTAATTCCCATGCGAATAAAGCTGCAATTGCAATCACGGATTTTTTTTGCCTCCCTGGTAACGTGTGAAAAGTGCCCTCGGGCTGCAAATTCCCAGACCACATTCACTGAGTGGAAGGTGGGAGCATTTGCTGTCTGCTTTAGGGTTTCAATGAGTCTTCGTCAGCTCATGAGGACTATGGTGGGGATTAAACAACCATGCTGCAAACCCCATGGGTTTTCACAAATTCCCTGCTGGGAAGTTTGCAGAGTTTCCATTATTTGATCGGGTGGCCTGATCTCCTATGCAGAAGAAGTGCAATGGCATGAAGAATGTTCAGGGCTCATTGCTCCAGCTGGAATCACTTCTCTTTCCATTTCAAGATGCAATTGGACATACGTTTTTGAGATGTGGGATTAAAAACTTCCTGGATATTAAATCCCCTCCTGATCACAAACCACCAAACACAAGGTTTCTCTTTGGTGTGTGTGTGTGTGTTGAATTATATAAAATCTAAGGCACCAATTCCAAATGTATACACTGGCCTGGATGTACTTTTAGGTGCTTAAATGCTGAGTTGGATGCCTAAATGGGGATTTTGGAGACCAAAGTTTGAAAATGGTCCCTTTGGAATAACAGGAAACATATTAAAGAGAGAAAACCCCGTTGACAGATTTTGTATATCACTTTGGTGAAATGCTGCTTGCAGTTTCTAGCGTAAAACTGATTCAATAGGCTGTGAGCGCTTTCTGGCAAGCATTTGGAATGTTATAAAGAGTGGTTGTCATAGGCAGGGTAATTTACAATGTGTTCTAAGATAGTTGGAAGCCAAAATATAAAAATGAGGAAGGGCCAGAACTCCAGCTGGGGTAAATTGGCAACACTCTACTGGCTGCAAATAAGCTACACCTATTTACACCCCCTAATTGCCCAGAATATGTAATGTGTTTCATTTACATAGTAAAATGAAAAAGTACATTTTAAAAAGAAATCATAAGTGACTGCTTTGTTCATGAAAGGTGTTAGATTTATAGCCCTGGGACAAGTTTTTCAAGAATGACTAAGGATTTTGGGTGACAAGAGAATAGAAACAGAGACAAAGGGGTTTGCTTAAGGTCACAGAGTTAACCAGTGGCAGAGGTGGGGCTAGAACCCAGAAATTTCTGTTTCCCACTAGACCATGCAGACTCTTGGTACATACTAGGGGTACATACATTTGCTGTTTTGGGAGAGCTATAATTTAAATATTGCATATATTACTATTTATCATTTATATAGCACTTTTTAAATGTTCCAAGTGCTTTATAATTGTTATCTAGTTCACCCTCACAGCAGCCCTGTGAATTAGATCATTATTGTTCCCATTTTACAGATGAGGAACTGAGGCTGAGAGAGTTATTTGCCCAAGGCCACCAGGTGAGGTCGTAGCTAAGACGGGGTTTGAGCCCTGTCCTTCCAGTTCCAAGTCCCAACATCTTAAGCCACTAGGCCACACTAGCTCTGTTCTCTTCCATATCTCCACTCCCTTCCCTTGTCCCCTTCCGATGTAAAGAGCCTGGGCAGGGCAGGGATTGAGGTGGCTCCAGCGCTTTGGAATCATAGAATCTTAGAGCTGGAAGGTACCTCAGAGATCATCTAGTCCACCCCCTGCGCAATGCAGGAAATCCACAGCTAAAGAGAGGAGAACACAGAGTTGGAGAGTCAGCAGCAGCACAGGCATCTCTGTTCTTTTCCCTGCTTGTCCCATGATGACAAGCAGTTCATCTGGATGACTGAATTGTTCAGATGTTCAAGATCCAGATGATTGGGTCTCTATGGGAATACTTGTCCTCTGAAGAATTAAACCATCTACCTTGTATCCTTTCCTGATTTCTATTGGGAAGGATTGCACTGTTCCATTGAAATCTCATTGATTCCCAAACAAAACAGGATTACATCTCCAGCGTTTTCATTCTGGTTATTCCTGTATGATTCTTTCCCTGCTAGCCTGCAGGCTGTGCTACTCATCACATCCCAGAGTGCGCAAAGACAAGGAGTGGAGTAATCACTGTACTACTACTACCCAGCCTTAAAAGCAGAAATGGCTCACCTGGCAAAACAATCTGTTCCCCCTCTCCCTCCCACCCTCGTCTGTGAATCAGATATTAACTGTACTTGAAATTCTACTAATCTATACAACGCCAGGCAGGCAGGTAGCTGAGAGAAATGTTGATTGAACTATTGCGCTATTGTTGTACTAGCTAGAAGGCAGCCATCCATGTAACATCTGGCACATTGGTTCAAAATCTCTTAGATTCATTGTGCTTATTGTTATAGGTAATCTTTGGACCAACATATTCCCTAGAATATCTCTTTAGTCAATAGGAAGTCAACACACAGTAGCACACTGTCTCCTGGTCAGAATTCACTAGCTCTTCTAAGCTGACATTGGAACCCACTTAAACTAGTAAAATCTCCATGATGTTTTCCTTATAAACTCCTAAATTCAACAAAATCCCTGAGGAGCCTCATGGAAATTTTCCCAACCTCTAGGTGCCAGTGTTCAAAAGATCAGTTCTTGTAAATCACTGTGTTTAGAAGTTGCTCTGTCACTGGAAGAAAACATGATCAAATTCAGGTAAAGAAAATCCTATCATCAACTCAGTGGCAGAGGCGTATGCAGTGTCACCAACTCTTCTGATTTTTTTTATTGCCAATTTCCTACTATCTGGAGTATTTCTGAGTGCCCTAGTTCCTGTAGTCATGAATGTTATGTTTCCCTGTCCACAGTTACAGGAAGATGCCCATATTTACCTCCTGAATATGATTGCTGGTGTTTGTATTGGTGCAAGGTTTCTGTAATCCCTGTTGTTATAAAAGTAAATGACATTGGATGGGGAAGAATATGGGTGTTGAGAGTGCATCTTGGAGGGCTCCCCAGATTCTGGAAGACATCTTCAAGGAGGGTGGTAGAGCAAATGCCATTTCCTATCTTTTAGGCGTGAAGTAACAGCCAGGACCACCCTTAGAATTTGTGAGGCAAGCACCAGCAATCCGATTCAGGAGGTGAATTGGGTATCTTCCTCTAACCATGGGCAGAGGAACCTGACAAAGCCTCCCCGCCACCACCACTTTCACTCCTGGTGGGCCTCTCCTGCTGCCGCCACCACCTTTACTGCGGTTCTGCTCCCATGAGGTTGCTTCTGCTGCCATGAGGTTGCTAGGAAATGCAAAGCCCAGGACATCTGCCCCATTCACCGTGCTCCAAGACTGGCCATGCTAACAGCTTTCCCAGGCCCAGCTGGCCCAGAGGGATGCCAGTTGGGACTCTTCTCTGCCATCAGAAGTGAATGAAGCCTTCAACTTAGGTATCTTTCCCCATCCTTCCACTGTCAGAGGTATTTCTATTTTTATACCAACATACCTTGGAATTTTATCCTATTACTCACCAACAGCCTCTGAACTTTAGTATGCCCTTGACGTGCTTTAAAGGCAATGAGATTCTACACCCCGAGGCTCTGTGTGGTGAGGGAGGTGAGTGGAAGTTGGCATCTGACCTCTTCCCTATGTTGCATAATGCAGTGTTGAATAATCAGTTTAGTTAAGCACAGATAATTTGGTGTCTGTCAAGCCTTCTAAAGGGTGTTCCACCACTGTCCTGCTAGCTTGGCACAACATGAAGAGCTCCAAAGTAGCAGAAATGCTCTTAGTCTCTTGCAAAAATACCCAGAGGTTCTTTTTAAAGAGAGTGGATGAATCTATGGCATATATTCATGATCTGGACCCTCTTTCTCCCCCATCCTAGTGTTGTGGATTTTTCACGATGCTAGGATGAAATGAGAGGAGGCTGCAGCAGGAACGTTACATCAGGTTTATTCAGATACACAGCTGTGGTAGCATTGGTATTGCTACCAATGGACAACGCCTTTCAGCGAAGAGTTTTCTTATATACACAGTAGTAAACAAGCAACCATACGTGGTTTAATCATGCTGGTATTAGATAACCATATCTAACAGACAATACCTCTTGTTACAAGGCAGAAATTGGGTTGCTGATGCAAGCAAGTTGAGTTCCTCTGAACTAGAGATAAGGGGGCCCAAGGGTGGAGCAGGACATCTGTCAGGGAGTGTAGCTAACCACAAACCTACACACACAGGTGTTATAATTAGATATAGACAGGGCCCCGAGGGAAACGCGGGTCTGCGATTCGCAGATTTCCCGTGGAATTCCCCTCCCCCCGCGGAATCTCCTGCCCCGCTTACCCCAGCGCAGAATTTCTAGCCTGCGCTGGGGGAACGCAGGGCAGGAGATTCCATGAGGGGAGGGGAATGAAAAAACCCTCGGGGCTTCCCCTCCCCAGCCTCCCCAGTTGCCAGGGCTTGCCTCCCCCCCTTTAGATAATTAATTAACTTACCAGAGATGGCAGCAGCAGCTGCTCCGTCCAACGCGCTCGTACTTCCTGGCCCCTCCCGACGGGGCCTCTCAGGGCGACGTAGGTGGATGACGTCATCCGGCTGCGTCGCCCTGAGAGACCCCGTTGGGAGGGGCCAGGAAGTACGAGCGCGCTGAACGGAGCAGCTGCTGCTGCCGTCTCTGGTAAGGCAATTCCTTTTGTAAAAGGGGGTGGGGGAGAGTCAAGCAAGCCCCGGCAGCTGGGGAGGGCAAGCCCTGGCAGCTGGGGAGGGGAAGCCCTGAGGATTTTACCAGTGTGGGGGGAGGAGGAGGCAAGCCAAGCCCCCCCCCCGCATGGTAAATCGCGCCGAGGCGCAGAATTGGGCCCTGACTCCCGCGGAATTTTTTAAAAAATTCCGCGGAAGAATCGGAGCCCTGGATATAGATGTGTGCCAGCATAGAGATGTCAACAGGAAAAACCCAACAGCCGAGCTGTCTGTGTACATGCCTTGCATCTTAGGCCAAAGCATTTGTCAGGGATCTGTAGGCCAAAATAATATATAGCTTGGAATTCTTCCATAATTTCCCCCCTTTTGAGGCTTTTGAGAAAGCGAAAAGACCTCAACCACTAAAGGGTTTTAAACGGGCACGCTTAACAGCTCATTTGGAGCGGGTGCGCAATCCAGTGTTTTTTTTAGTGTCTGAGACTTCTGGGGACCCCCCTTTGGGGGGGTGTCTAGGACACGGATGGCTGGGAGAACATACCCTATATAGCAGCTGCCCCCCAGTTGGCGGGCATCCATTTGTGGGCTGTGTGACCACAGATGTAATAAGTCCCCACCCAGGTGCGCATTCCAACCTTAGAGAAATCACAGGGAGCTGAAAGGTATATGGGAACATAAATGTGTTATGTGTGCATGATAAGGTGTAATCACAAGTGCTATTTCCCATGAAGTGGGGGCCCTTGTTGGTGTAGCAAAGTAAGCCCTTCTGAATGACAGGCACTAACGGGGGGAAATCAGCAATACTTTCAGAAAGTTCAGTGAGACCCTCCTTTCCAGCCACCCTGGGCTTTACCCCCTCACCCTCATGGGTCGTCCCATGACCAAGGCGAAGGGGGACAGGCCGTGTTTTTGATTGGGGTTTGAACGGGTGGCCAAGAGAACAAGAGACAAGGCCTCAGGCCAGGGCAAACCAGTGTCATGCATAACCTTTGAAAATCTGATTTTGAGGTTAGAGTTTTTGCGTTCCACCTGGCCACTACTTTGTGGATGGTAGGGCATGTGAAAATAAAGGCTAATACCCAAAGTTTTACACAGAGTCTTAGTGAGCTGGGCAGTAAAATGAGAGCCCATGTCACAGTCAGTGGAGAGAAGTATCCCAAACCTTGGGATAAAGCTTTAAAAAGATGTTTGGCAACAGTGGTGACGTCGGTCCTTCGACAGGTGAAGGCCTCAGTCCAGCCAGAGTAGAGACAAATGACCACCAGCATGTGCTTGTAGCCTTGTGCTGGAGGCAAATCAGCAAAGTCAATCTGTAGGTGAAGAAAAAAAAGACCCTCAGCCCATGGTTTTGAAGAGCTGCGGACTGGGGTGACCTTAGCAATGTTGAACAGTTGACAAGTGGGGCAGAAATGGGTGAGTTGGCGAGCTTCCGTGGTGACAAAGGGAGCAAACCAGTGAGTGGAAATCTAGGTGGTGATCCCCCCTTTTGTTTGTGTGTGAACAAAGGTAAGTCACACGAACAAGATACTTGAGGAGAGCCCGAGGGGCTACTGGTTGGCCATCAGGGTGATGAAGGATGCCACTGGCGTCGGGAATGCAGCCAGCCTTGGTCCGAGCGAGATGTTTACCCACAGCCGCGGAGTCTTGGAGGGAGAGAAGTTCAGAGTCATCGGGAGTGGGAGGGAGCGGTTCTGAAAAAGATACTGCCATAATGAGGTTCGCAGGAGGCCCACGCCTGGCTGCTTGTTGGGCAGCATTATCAACCAGATGATTTCCCTGTGCCTCAGGAGTGGAGGCACGTGTATGGGCCCAAACATGAACAACAGCCAAAGCAGACGGAAGAAGAAAGGCATTCAGCAATTCAGCAATGAAAAGAGCGTGGGAGATAGGGCTACCTGAAGAGGTGAGGAAGCCCCTTTTCCTCCAAATAAAGCCAAAGGAATGGCAAACCCCAAACACATAGAGGGAGTCAGTGAAAATGTTAGCCGATTGTTTATGAACCAATGTACAAGCCTGGGTAAGGGTAACCAGCTGTGCAGGTTGAGAACTGCGCAGTTCAGGCAAAGAAAAAGCCTCCAGGACTTCAAACTGATTGCAAACAGCATAAGCAACAAACAGCTTGTTGTTTTGATGCCGGCAGGAGCCATCCACAAACAAATTAAGAGCAGCATTGGGTGAGGGCAATCAGACAGGTTAGGACGGGGCAGGCAGGTTTGTGAAAGGACAGCAAGACAGTCATGTGGAAGGTAATTCGGCTTCCCATCAAGTGGGGTTGGCAGCAGAGAGTTAGGGTTTAAAGGAGGCACCCTAAGAAGGGTGACATTATTACCAAGAAGTCTGCAAGCGTTTGGGTAAGGACCCCAAGGACAAATTCATTAGATTTATGACAAAAAGGGTACTGAGAAGAGGAGGAAGAGTCAGTAAAGGCAAACAGGTACTGAGAATCAGGGTATACTGGAACAAAGAAAAAGCCTTGAGAAAGGTTAATAACAGTAAAATACTTAGCAAAAACTGGAATACTGGCATGGTAGTAACATCAGGGTGAAACTTTTCTGGCTTTTAGAGCGAGTAGAAACCAATACCCCAGAGAGGAGAAAACAGAAATAACAGGTTAAATACCAGGAATAGCTTCTGTTGAAAGAGGATACTGAGGCACTGAAGGGAAGAACTTGCCAGTTTTAACCTGG
>QEPC01005627.1:561381-601915 GCA_003113815.1 Sphenodon punctatus | reverse complement strand
AGGGGGAAGGAGGTCCATTTCCTCACAGAGTACCAGAAAGGGTAACTGACTGTAGGATCTGGCTCATACAGGGAAAGGAAAGGGTTTATACAATCACACCCATGGGGTACATGAGGTTCCACCAAGCCCCCTTGCGATAGAAACCAACCATATAGGATGGCCTCTGGGCGGTTGAACTTGGCTTAAGTCTCAGACCTGGACCACGGTTATAAACATTCACACATTTATTTCAAAATATACCAGACAAAACATACACCAGACAAGACATAAACACTAATGAACAAGTCTAAAATAAATTTCTGATTCAGACAAGGCGGAGTCGGTGTTTTAAAAACCGAGTTCCGTCAAACAGGGCCCCTGTTTCAGTCCCTAATTGACCACCAGGGTATTAGGGCAATTATCAGAACGGGGCTCGGTTGTTAGCCGAAGTCCACCGTGAGTGAGGCATCCCCCACTACCAGAACAGCACAGCACTTACCATAGGAGTCCGTTGGATTCCTATGTTCCTCTCATCCCACTTCTGACACCAGAATTGTCGTGGATTTTCAGGCTGAAATGAGAGGAGGCTGCAGCAGGAACGTTCCATCAGGTTTATTCAGATACACAGCTGTGGGACTCACTGGTATTGCTACCAATGGACAACGCCTTTCAGTGAAGAGTTTTCTTATATACACAGTAGTGAACAAGCAACCATACGTGGTTTAATCATGTTGGTATTAGATAACCATATCTAACAGACAATACCTCTTGTTACAAGGCAGAAATTGGGTTGCTGACGCAAGCAAGTTCAGTTCCTCTGAACTAGAGATAAGGGTAGAGCGGGACATCTGTCAGGGAGTGTAGCTAACCACAAACCTACACACACAGGTGTTATAATTAGATATAGATGTGGGCCAGCATAGAGATGTCAACAGGAAAAACCCAACAGCCGAGCTGTCTGTGTACGTGCCTTGCATCTTAGGCCAAAGCATTTGTCAAGGATCTGTAGGCCAAAATAATATATAGCTTGGAATTCTTCCATACTAGGCATACCCCTTGACCATCCCCACTCTCAACTCTTACCAAGCCCATGGGAGAGAAAATGACCTACAGGATGGAAACAGTTCCCCACACCTGCCTTAAAAGATGAAATAACTAGAAGTTGAGGTACACTTGTGTAAAATTATTAAGGAAAATTATTAATGTTACCAGCCACTCTCAAAGCTCATCCAAAAGCTTCTCTTTGTGAATCTGGGTGACAAGTACTGCCTCTGGATTATTGAACAGAATAACTCTCTTCCTGCAAAGTTAGCTGACTTATTAAATGGCAATAGTGTAGTCTTAGAGGTTGCCAGCAGATGGCGACCTCATTTATTTGCTCCTGTTCTGCAGGCCTTCCTTTCAGGCTGGGCTTATTAGTTATGAGAACCTGCCCTCTACGCTCACCACGGCGGGGATTTGGCGGCCCCCCCCCCGGGCAGAAGGAGACAAGGACGGGAGGGGAAGGCTGCTTGTGCTCATGTCGGGAGTGCAGGGAGGGGCCAGTCCAGCTGCCTGGCAGCAGAGGGGGCGCCCAGGACTCTTGTGAGAGCTCGGGACTCCTGGGTGCCATTTTAGGTTCCCTGCTCTCCCGCCTCATTGCAGTTTGGGTGGGGAGCAGGCGAGGACGTGCACCCACCCACCCGCCCCCTTTCTTGCACCATTCCGAGTCAATACTGGTCGCCAGTTAGGACCGGAAAGGAACTTTCCCTGAGCCTTATTGGCAATTTAAAGGTGAGGTTTTTTTGCCTTTCCTGGAGTGACCTTATTGATTCAGCCAAGGGGGTGATGGGGGCAATTTGCCGGTGGTAGGATGTAATCGTTGCACTCTTTGGTGGTGGGCTGAGTTAAGGGTAATTGTTGGAAAGTTTAAATAGATAGCATAGGATAGTTAGAAACATCTCCGTAAGAGATGGGCAAGGTCATGCATAACCGCACAGTGCGGCCCACTGCATGGTCAGCCCAAGGGTGAGAGGCGAATGACTGAACCCACTGGGTGGACCATGTGCCAAGCAGTGGGCAACGGTGCCTTCACCCTTGTTTTGTTGACCCCCCCCAAAACAGGGGGTAGGCATGAACAGCCCGCTCCGCCCGGGGAAACCCGGGGCTTGGGGCAGGGCGTAATTTACAGTTTGGAAGTTAGGGCACAGGAGGATCCCTCGGGCTTAACCTGTGAATGGAGGGAGAAGGACGACGGTTGGCAAAGGCAATCGCTTGGTAGGGAAGGGGACCTCCTGTGGCTGGGAAACAGTTAAGGAAGGTAGGACCCCAGTTCAAAGGGGGAAGCGGGACGTTACCCCTTCCCCCTTTTTTGCTGTATAACTAATTAATAAAGAGTACGGCCGTTCAATCCCACAATTTGTGTCCTCGTCGTCTTTTGGGGTGCGTCGACAAAGAAACCACTTTGTAATTGTCCTGTGGCTTTTTGTACATTTCCCCCCCTGCGGCATCTGATGATACCTATTATCAGAGAGAGACAGGATAATGAAATATATAGGCCATTGGTTTGACTGTATGGTAGAGTGTCTTGAGAGAGAGCTGAATGGATATAGGTCATTATTAGAAGTTTTACCCAATCTATGTTTCTAGAGTGTCACTCTGTTGGTATCTGGTGGAGACTACCTGTTTGAGAGTAAATGTAACAATTTGTATGTCTGCAAGATTAGACAGAGTTGACAAAAAGACAGACTCTTAGAGATATCATCCTTACAGTAGCTTTCCTCAACTCTGCTGCTCCAGTTGCATGCTTGCTTTGCTAGAAGGAATGACAGCTACGTTCATGCTTAGCAGAACCTTGGGAAGCTCCCCCTGCAGGACTTAAAAATCTATCTACATAACTCACGTTTTTAAAAGGTGGGTTTTATGCAAGTTCATAGCCGTTTTGCATTTAATTACTTGTGCTGAAATATGTGGGTGGAATTGAATGGCACAACCCAGAGTGGCTGCGTGTGGAATGTTGAACATCAGAAAATGGTTGCTCGTCTCCATCAAGGGAGACTATTGCATAGAGGTGAAGAGTGGTCAGCTGGCCACCTTCCTTTAAAGTGAATTTAACCCTTGTGGGAAAGATGCTAGATTGCTAGCCTGAGACAGTGAAATCCATAGAACAGGTAGTGCAAGGGCAGCAGCCACATGATTTTTTCCATGGCACAAAATAAATCCGTGGTGAATATCCGCATAGTGCTCTGTCAATTTTTCTGTAGGTTATTTTTGCTTTAAATTGTGATGGCTGAAAGTAACTAACTTCAGTCAGGCCAGGATTCCACCCACAACAGTTTCCTCATCGTATTTGCAATGGAAGGGCTCTTATCTGGTAAAAAGCAGGAGTGAGGACCCTTTTCCTTCCTGCAAGCCATTCTGAAAATTAGTAAGTTCTGTGGGCCAGATAGGAGTTGGAAGCGTGGGTGATTAAGGGGTGTACTCAGGTGGCAAAACACAGGGGAGGTCCAGATCATGGATTTATGCCATTGATTCATTCCATTGATGGTCCATTCCCTCTCCTTAAGTGCATGATAAGGTCTCTCATCATGCATTCATTAATGATTTGGAAAGGGGAGTAAGGAGTGAAGTGATCAAATTTGCAGGTGACATCAAGTTATTCAAGGTAGTTAAAACATGAGCAGGATGTGAAGTATTGCAGGGGGATCTTGTGGGACTTGGTGACTGGGCATCTCAATGACAGATGAAATTTCATGTGGATAAAGGCAAAGTGATGCACATAGGGAAAACCAATCCAAATGAGGAGTAACCACTCAGGGAAGTAACCACCCAATCCAAACCAATCCAAATGAGGAGTAACCACTAAGGAAAAGGACCTTGGAGTCACTGTAAATACATTGCAATCCTCAGCTCAGTGTGCGGTGGCCTTAAAAAAGCAAGCAGAATGTTAGAAATTATTCATAAAGGGATAGAGAATAAAACTGAAAATATCATAATGCCACTATATAAATCTATGGTGTGACTGCACCTTGAATATTGTGTGCGGTTCTGGTTGCCGCATAGAATGTAGTAGAAATAGTAGAATATATAGTAGAAATAGAAAAGGTACAGAGAAGGGCAAAAAAAATGATAGAGGTATGGAATGGCTCCCCTATAAAGAGAGACTGGATAGGTTGGGGTTCTTCAGCTTGGAGAAGAGTTGACTGAGAGGATTTATAAAATCATAAGTGGTGTGGAATAAGTTAATAGGGAACTGTTATTTACCCTCTCAAGTAGTACTAGAACTAGAGGACATGTCATGAAAATAACGGGTAGCAGATTGAAAACAAATGAAAATATTTTTTCACTGACTCAATGCACAATTAATTAAGTTGTGGAATTTGTTGTCAGAAGATGTGGTCAAGACCAGTAGTATCGCTGGCCTTAAGAAAGAGTTGGGCAAGTTTCTGGAAGATAGGTCCATTAGCAGCTATTAGCTAAGTAGGTTTGGGGAATGTAACCTCTTACTGTCGGGAGCTGGGAGTGAACAACAGGGAATGGCTCACCCAGTTGTTACTTCCAAACAACCAAGATTGGCCACTGTTGGAGACCGGTGCCGGGCTTGATGGACCATTGGTGTGACCCAGTATGGCACTGCTTATGTTCTTGTCTCAGCTTCCTTCTCCTGAGCTCACTCTTTCAATGCTTGAGGGTAGTGGTTGGATCAACAGGCCAGAACCAGGAACTGGAAAGAGGCCAGATACAAAAACTGGCATGGGCTGGTTTCGGTCCACAAGCCAGAGGTGTCCCACACATGCTGTAAAGGGATCCATGTGGGCAGAGATCTTTATGCCTACAAAGTGTCTTATTGAAGTCAATAGGACTCTGATGGGGCATAGGCTTTTGCCCTTATGGATCCCTTTCTGAGGTTGAGATTTAATGCCTGACTGACACAAGAGATGGAATTTTGGCTGCACTGAAATCAGTGGGAATTTGTCATTAACTTTAATGGTGCCAGGATTTCACCTGAGTTGATGAGTGGCAGGAGCAAAGCACAAGATACCATTGGGGGGGGGGGAAGGGGGAGGGAGGGAGGAGAGAATCCTATAAAATGTACTTGGAGATGAAACCAGTAGTTCTATAAGAACTATTAAAAATCCTACAGACAATGAGATCTTCCCTGTAAGGATTTGGAACCACCTTATAAAACCATATTGAAAAGGGATATAATTATCAGACTCTTTCTAAGGAGGATAACAACAATCCCATTGTAAGGATATCATTTTCTCCTAAATAGTGTAGATGTTTTCCAGAAGGTAGTTTTAGGGTTATGGCAGTAATCCTCACTACTGATCTTGGCTGGATTGAAGCCAGCAGCCTAGGAGTTCAAGCCACCATATCTTATTACCAACCTGCCCCAGGCTACATAGCTCCCACCACACCACTGTCACAGTGACAAAGCTTTTTTTTATTACTATTCTTTTTTAAGTTTCACAGTGAGTGGGGATTTTTTTGTTCGTTTTTGTTTTACAAATCCTGGTGAGTGTTTTAAAATTTCTTTGACTCTTAAAATGTTGGCTTGTTCTCTTTAAGCAATTTGCTAGAATATCTTTTTCCAAAGTAATTTTTTTGTGTGGTGGGTGGGTTTGCAATGGATCATGGTGAGAATCTCTATCTGGTAGTACAGTATATCAGATAAGAGACAAGATGGTGTTGATTTTTAGGTCAAAAGTTTAAGAGTTTCACAGGCTTTTTTGCTAGATCTGTGGGTCTTTCTCCCTCCTCCTCTCCAAACCTCATTGTATTTGCAAGTAATTACTTGTGGGAATGGAAAGGAGAGGGGGTGCTACGAGAGAGGTGGAGTGTAAGTATTTTGCCCTGTAGAAACTTTGCAATGGCTAGTTTTAAAATCTACAGTAATAATCACCAAACAAGCCCCACGTGTTCCATCTTTGACTGTGCTGGGATTTGGTCAAACTGCTTTATCTCAACCACAGAATTATCGCTAAGACTGCCTGGTATGAGGCCCGTTCATTGAGTTGCTCGCTCTGGCTCACAGCCTGGTTGTGGGTCACATTTCCAACTCTGTTTTCCTGCCATACTTTTAGCGGTATGTTATTCTACCGACTCAGCACAGTTTCTACGAGATGTTATTGGTGTCACTGTTCTGTGTATAAAAATTACACCGGAACTGGAGCTTAAAAACAAGCTGGCTTGGGCCTGTCAGTGCTTAAGAAAAGCAATCTGAATAATGCTGCAAGTGGACTCTCCTTTCATGTCCTGATACCGCAGAAGCAAAGTTAGTTTATCCAAGTAATTAAAATAAACACGCAAAACTAGGATTGAAACAAACAGTCAGTGTGACTACTAAATCCAGTGTTCCTATCAATTTTAATTAAGTGAATACGAAGTAGTATTTGCGTCCCATTTTGTTTAGAATTCCAAATATTTGTTTTTGTTACTTCGTTTATTCCTTACTTTGTGTTCATTGTTTTAGTTACTTTGATATTTTGGTATTTCGGTTTTTGTACTTTTTAATTCACTTTGAAATACCAAAGTCATTGAAATACTAAATGCAAAGCAGTAAATAAATGAAGTAAGCAAAACACAAGTCACTGAACACAAAGTATATAAATGAATCAATGAAAATGTGAATCTTGCAATGGTGATGAAGATGAATTTGAATATTAGTTAATGAGGATGAATATCCAATTATCTTCATAAATATGAAAAGTCAAATCTGTTTCAGGCCTACACAAAATGCAAGTCAAGAAATGTTGACCCAGGCCATGTCCACGTTTACTCCACAAAACTGGTTACCCTTGGGTCTTAACTGTGGGTAGTTCCTTCCCTTCAGGAGTGCTGATGCAATATTCCCCCAAGTGATGTGACTACCTTTATACTTAACTCAGAGCAACCGCCATTAATTAATAGCCATGGAACCTCTTGACACCCACTTGGTTCACACAGTCATTTACCAATATGTACTCCACTGTTTTTCATGAGTACCTCCCTTGACTTCCACTGAGCTTTAATTGATTTATTCTCAAACTTTTATCTGTGTGACCCATTTTAAGGTTTAAATATAATCTCATGACCCCAGACAACCAAATAAAACCCCATGCAAAGTCTATCAGTAATCAATTGTACTTGTGACCCCATCCACAAATGACCTGATCCCACTCTGGGTCATGACCCACAGTTTGGGAACCACTGCTTTAACTCCCTGTTAGAGGGATGACTGGGTGAGTAGAGGCAACTAGGGAATAATTGCCTCTGGGAGTGGGGAAGTGTTTGTGTGACCCAGTTGGTCATTTAAGAGCTTATAAGCATCTGAAAAAAAGGCTCTTGAAATGAAAAGCCAACCGTCTCATCCATCATTTATAATTTCATGACAAAATCAATTGGTTATATTGACTGAACATGCACTTCTCATAATGGAAAATCAGTGCTTCCAATTGTTTGGCACTGTAGCCATCAAACTGATTTTTAAAAAATAAGTTAAATGACTCCTGCAGTATTGTCCACCACAGCATTCAAAATGCATGAGTCAACTTATAAATAATGAATTTTGAAAAATAATATATTTTGAGTTCTTTAACTCACCTTCTACTGCTTGAGCCAGAAGGGTTAATATTTTCAAAGGTTTCTCTACAACCATCTGTGGATTGAAAAATTAGACCTAGTAATTATTTTTTTTACCATTTTCAGTGGCTGCAAACACTTCTGAATTTTCAATCATTCCATTGGAATTTTGCCTTCAAATTTTTCCTTTTGGCAAAAATGCTATTTGGTCTCTCTCTCTCTCTCTCTCCTGTTCCCAACAATGAAATTCATAAGACTCGTTAAAAACCCAACATGAAATTTCAGGAGATCGTTACATTCTCCTCTTTGGTCAAGATTTCAGAAGCATGTACAATTTTGAAACAACTCTACTTAAATTTTGTTTTGTTTTGTTTTAAATGAAAGAAAAAGAAAGAAAGAGACTTCCATACAATAAGATGGTTGTAGGGACTGGTGCTTGGGGGGGGGGGGGGGGGGGGNAATCTAATCCAAAGGTGGGGAACCTCTGCCCAAGGGACAAATGTGGTCTGTGGTTAGTTTTTATTTAGCCCCTTTCCAATTCCTGGATCTGGTCCCCGGATCCAGTTCCTGCCCACAAGCGTGCGTGAGCTCAGGGGAAGGCAGCAGAGATGGGGGGCATGCACTCAGTCATAGGGGGTGGATCCATGGCACAGATCTAAGAGGATCTACCCTCCTCTTTCTGAACACACACCATAAGCACCTCTGCCCCAAACTTCTATGCAGCCCTTGGATCTAGTACTAATTTTCAAAGTTGCCCTTGGGAGGGAAAAGGTTCCCCACGCCTATTCGAATCTATCTACCCTAAATTCATGTACCTGTGTTGTTGCTGTAGCAGATGTTCATTGCTGATTCCTCTGTGACTGGAAAGCATACATTATAATCATGCGGCACGTAAAAATGCTGCAGGCAGCGTTTAGACGCGCTGCGGACATGCCGTATTTCTGGTCGCGCATTCTTTAAGAGCGCAAATTAAATACTTCTATATCGAGGTATTTAATTTGCAGTCTTAAAGAATGCGCGACCGGAAATATGGTGCGTGTAGGCGAGTCTAAACGCTGCCCCTGGCACTTTTCCATGCTGCATGATTACAGGCGCTAGCGGGCGGCGCTCATGTAAAAGCAGCCTGTGTTCTGTTCCTATCTGGCTTTTAGGTAAATTATAATTTGAATCACACAATCAGTTGTTTTAATTTAAAAAACACTAAAAGAATGGTCTGCATCTATATGATAACAATAAGCTCCTCAAACAGAAAAATATTACAGCAGGACAGTGCTAAGGTTTGTCATACCAAGTGGTACTATCTAGTACAAAACAATACATGATATTCTCTATGAAACCCTCATTGTGCCTTAGGGTGAAAACAGACATGACGCTAACCACCCTTTAACCACCCTTGGTGGTTATTTATGCATGTTGCAGGGCTGTATTGATGCCCTATGCAGCCCTACAACATGCATAAATAACCACCAAGGGTGGTTAAAGGGTGGTTAGCATCATGTCTGTTTTCACCCTTAGTTATCCTATGTGTTAAGTAACTGGAACTGGATGTTATGTGAGAAGTGAGCATGGCTCCCCCAAAGGGATTGATCTGTGGAAACAAGAATAATTGTTGAAAATCAACAATGCTGGTGCACCCACCAGCATTGTCGATTTTCAACAATTATTCTTGTTTCCATGTCTGTCTCCCCCTCCTCCCTGCTCTTACCACCAACCGTTAAGTTTGTGTTTGGCTGGTGGGTGTATCACAAATTTGCCAATAAGCTGATAATGATCAAGTCCTGACTTGGGAAAAATACCAGGCATTTAATGTAATGATTAAAAGGGACATTTCCTTTTTTATTTTTAAAAAATCCTTTTGTAATTGACTTCTGTGTCTGTCTTCCTCCTTGGAATGTGAACCCTGATTATAAACCTATCTCCGAACCAAACAGAAACATAATATGTCAAGCCCGCATATTTGTTTAGTTTAAGAATGTTGAAGCCTGCATGGAAAAAGCTGCCTTTACTGAACCACTTTAAAATACAAAAAGAGCTAAAATGGAATGGCTTGGAGTCCATCACCATGACAAGCCCTGACAAATTGTTACAAACCAGATTTGCGCTGAATCCTTTCAGTGCTTGTCCCACAGCAGATATACTTTTCTTAATAACGTTGTGATGGATTCACCTTTAAAGGCTTTCAAATTCCCTTCAAAATATTGCAAAATATTCAAAATATTGCACAAAATGGTTGTGTCAGCAAGTAACAAAAGCCCATGCATAATTTACTTCATTGTGTCGTGAAGGTGATGCATTTGTGACTAATGCATTTCAGGGGCTTTTTAACATTACATGAAACACAGGTTACCTGGGAGTAAATAACTGTGGGATAAACTTACCCCTGGGATAGAACAGTTTCATGCGGCCACTTGTATCTGGAGATTAATGAACTCCCATTCCATTGTATATAATAGGAAAGACCACACATTCATTCATTCAAACTCAACATGGCTAAAACTGAACTTCTTATCTTCCCCCCTCATCCTTCCTCTCCTTCCTCACTGTCAATAATTATTGATGGAGTCACCATCCTGCCTGTCCCCCAAGCCCGTAGCCTAGGCTTCATCTTTGACTCACCCCTTTCTTTTAAACCCTACATTGACTCTGTTGCTAAATCCTGTCGCTTCTCCCTCCATAACATTGCTAAGATTCGCCCTTTTCTCTCTGTCTCGTCTGCCAAAACTCTTGTTCATGCTCTGGTCATCTCTCGCCTCGATTACTGTAACCTCCTTCTCACTGGCCTTCCCCGGTCTCACCTTTCTCCCCTCATCTCTGTCCAAAACTCTGCTGCCAGGGTCATCTACCTCGCCAGTCGCTTCGACCATGTGCAGCCCCTCCTCTCTTCGCTTCACTGGCTTCCCCTTCCTGAACGAATCCTGCACAAGCTCCTAGTCTTCACCTATAAAGCTCTTCACAACCTTGCTCCCCCCTACCTCTCTGCACTTATCGCCCTCCATACTCCAGCCCGTGCACTTCGCTCCTCCTCTGTCCCTTCTCTCACCCTTCCACGCCTTCCCTGCTCCCCTAAGCGCCTTCGTCCCTTCTCACTTGCTGCCCCCCATGCCTGGAACTCCCTCCCTGTCCACATCCGCCTTGCCCCCTCCCTTCATACCTTCAAATCTCTCCTTAAAACTCACCTCTTTCGCTCTGCTCTGTCTGACTCTTTATCCTGCTGAGCCACTATTCCTATACCTACGATCGGTTTACCCTTATCCTTGCAACATGGACCTGCCTGCTGTCATTCTCATCGTAACCAAGCCAAGTACGTGCACTTGAGACCTCGCATCTTCATGAATGTTAGACCCCTTGTCTCTCCCTCTGTTCCCCTTCCTAAGTCTCTCCCCCAGCTCCTGTCTCTCAGATTGTAAGCCCTAGGGGCAGGGACCGTGTCTATTTTATTACTTTGTAAAGTGCCAGGTACACTGCTGGCACTACATAAATGTTTGTTGATAATAATAATAATAATTAATAATCATTCTTTCATTCATTCATTCAAATTTCTACCCCTAAGGCTGAAGGCGGCTTACATAATAAAAACATACATTATAAAAATACAATAAAACTCCATTTAATGCCCTCATTAAAAAAAAACCACCCTTGCCCCTAAACCCTCCCATCTCAACCCCTAACTCTGCCTGCCAAAATGCTTTGCAAAAGAAGAAAAGTTTTTCACTGCCTCTGGAAAAGGCTCAGGCTTGGGCTCTGATGGATCTCCAGGGGAAGGAAGTTCCATAATATAGGGGTAGCAGCCAAAAATGCCTCTCTGTGGGCCCTTGTTGTATGAGCAAAATTAGCAGGTGGTACCCACAAGAGAGCACTCCTGATGATCGCAGGGGCTGCAATGGAGCATGGAAGGAAAGGCAAGCTCTCAGATATGTGGGGCCGAGGCCATCTAGGACTTTAAAGGTCTGACCACAACAACAGTGTCATAACTACACGCCCAATAATCGGAACCTCTGTTTCCAGGCTGGAGCAAAACATCAAATCTGATGTGCGTCCCACCTCCTGTGTCAGGCCCGATATTATTTGGGGTAGATCCATGGTTGTCATCATGGAGACCATGAAGTCCCACTCTGACCCCAAAGGGTTAGTCTCAGTTTGTATGTTGAATTTTCCCAAGACAATAAGTCTGGATGACTTCAAGACCACCCCTGAGACCTACTCATCGAGCTCAGTGAGGGAGTCTTCCACGCAGTGGAGTGGTCGGTACTCCAGCAAAATCCCAAATCTATGCCTGGCCAATTCCAACACAAGGTGGACACACATTATATTGGATGAGTTAAGCACTGGATATCTTTGAAAGGACAAGGTGTTTTTACAGATCACCGCCAAGCTGCCCTCCCCGCCCCCGATCGTAGGCTGGTGCTGCACCAAGTACCTGGCTGGCACCATCCTGGACATTATAGGCTCAGATGCCTCATCCAGCCAGGTCTCTAATGCATAGCAGGTCAGCGGCCTTATCCAGAATAAGATCAAAGATGGTTGATGTTTTGTTAGCTACTGATCTCGTATTAAGGAGCAACAGCTTCAGATCATGGAACCCAGGCCAGGAAGGGAGCAGAACACAAGAACAGGCACTAAGTACCTATACGGATGTCCCTGATGGCATTTCTTCCCTCTGCCTCCCCCCCCCTACCCCGCCCCATACCTCTCCATTCCCAAAGCGACCCTGATTGGTTCAGTAGCTGCCCCACTCTCTCTACCTCCCCCAAAGACGCTCCCCTCTCCAGCTCCTGCTGACCAGTCCCCATCCCCACTGACCCTCAGAGGGCCAACAAGGTCCTAGGGGGAAGAGTGGCCAGAGATTTCATCAAGAGCCCAGCATCCCCGAAGGCAAATTGGCCGAAGAAACTTTTATCCCGGGGTAAAAAAGTTTTGTGTAGCTACTCTTAATCCATATCGTGATGCAGGAGTTCATTTACCCCACATAGGAGCCATCCCATGAAATGGCTTAACTGCAAAAGATCCAATAGTACCGAAACCGAAAAAGAACCGAAATACATGAGAACCGAAACGAAATTTTACCCAGAGTTCCATCCCTACTGCTGGGTAAACTATCATGGGGCATACTTGCCTATGGGTTGTTTATATCCAGGTAAGCCCTGTTGTGTGTGAATTTGCCTTCAATAAGCTATCTTTACTGTCAGGCTCTCCAGCTGGCCCCTCCCACTCTAGGTTTTGACCCTTGCCCTGTCATGGGAAGCATATCCCATGACTAGGACTTAGATGTGTACATGGCTTTTAGAAATCTGACCCTCGCTGATTTTTTTATATGCCTGTTAAAAAGGAACCTTTGATACTATACAATGGGAGCAGCGGTGGCTCATCCATCGGTCTAATGGAGCTCAGCCCCATTCGAAATTCCTGCTGATTTGGATGAGCTTCTGGCACACTACTGCTGCTGTCTGAGAACTCCAACATCCAGGACTGGATCTAAGCTAGACCCAGGTTGTTTAAGGCAGCTGTGAGCAAGTTCCATTCCATTCCTGTTCGCAGCTCCTGAGCAAAGTTCTGTGGGTAGAATATAAAGAGAATGGCTAAAGATCGATCAGCTCTCTCTGTACTCCACCAGAAGAAGCTAGCTCTTGTAGCTGCCAGCATGCAGCTACCAAGCACAGGCTGCTATGCTGTTGGTGGAGTGCAGATAGGGCTGCTACTGATTATTATTATTATTATTTATTATTTTATTATAAGCATTTATATAGTGCCAACGATGTACCAGGCACTTTACAGAGAATAAGATAGACACGGTCCCTGCCCGAGAGCTTACAATCTAAAGACAGGGGGAGGGAAGACAGGGAAGGGGGAACACAGGGAGAGACAAGGGATGCAACATTCATGAGGATGCGGGAACTCAGGTTCACGTTCTTGGCTTGGTTACAGTAAGTTGAGAGTTTGCAGATAAACAGGTGGGGGATAATCCTGGGTGGGGATGGTTAGTAGGAGTTAGGAAGGGCAAAGCGGAAGAGGTGGGCTTTGAGGAGGGACTTGAAGGTGTGGAGGGTGGGGGCAAGGCAGAGGAGGGCAGGGAGGGAGTTCCAGGCATGCAGGGTAGCGAGGGAGAAGGGGTGAAGGCGGTTGGGGGAGCAGGGGAGGCGTGGGAGGGTGAGGGAGGGGATGGAAGAGGACTGATCAGTATTTAGCCCTTTTCTGTGCTCTACTCACAACACTATGCTGAAGGGGAGCTGTGAGCAGGCATGGAACAGTTAGCTCCCATTCACCCTCAGCTATTAGAGTTCTTTGGCAGTAGCAGCGGCAGCAGTAGCTCCAGGAAAGGAAGAAGCCATCTAGTTTCCTTTTGGGGAGGGCAGGGAAGTGTGTGTGAGGGAAGAAGGTGGGAGGTATATGGTGTCCCCTGTCCCTGCTCCTACTCCCTCAGCTCCGCCAAAAAATTTAAGCACCAGCCATCACTGAATGGAAGAGAGAACTTCACATTGGATGGGTGAGAAGATGGCTCAACAAGCCTTTCTTGTTTCTTTTGACTATTTATTTATTTTTTAAAATTATACCCCGCTCCTCCTGCCACAGGCAGCCTGGGGCGGCTAACAAATCAATCCATAAAATACAATAAAATATATAAAAACATCAAATAACACATCACAATAAAAATGAGGAGAAAACCCCCCCATAAAATTCCACCACCCCATCCACTCTCACCCTTCTCCCTCGCCAAACGCCTGACGGAACAACCAGGTCTTACATTTCTTACGAAAAACCAGGAGGCCCGGGGCCAGATGGGTCTCCACCGGGAGGGAGTTCCAAAGGCACGGTGCAGCCACCAAGAACGCCCTGTCTTGTGTGGCTCCCTGGGAAACCTGAGGGACCTCCAACAGGGCGCCCCCAGATGACCGCAGGGGCCGATCCAGCACCCGGGGAGTGAGGTGGTCTTGCAAATAGGCAGGGCCCAGACTGTGTAAGGCTTTATAGGTCAAAACCAACACTTTGAATCGGACCCGGAAGACTATTGGCAGCCAGTGCAGAGATTGGAGCACCCGTGTAATGTGCTCTCGGCAGCCCAGCCCCACCGGGAGCCGTGCCATCACATTCTGCACTAGCTGCAGCTTCCGAGCCATCACCATAGGTAGCCCCATGTAGAGCGCATTACAGTAGTCTAACCGAGAGGTGATAAAAGCATGGAGGTTCGTGGCCTGGAGATCCAGGCGGAGTTGTGCATCGAGGTTCCGAACCTGGCAAGTCGGTGGAGGACAAACCCCCCTCAACTGAGGGGGATGTCATCTCCATCAGCTTACCCACTAACATCACCTCCGTCTTGTCAGGATTCAGTCGCAGTTGATTAACCCTCATCCAGTCCCCCACGGCTGTCAGACACCAGGTAAGCACCGAGACAGCCGGGCCTGGGTTGGTTGAAAACGAGAGGTACAGTTGGGTGTCATCCACATACTGATGACACCTCACCCCGTACCCTCTGATCACCTCACTGAGCGGCTGCATGTACACGTTGAACAGGAGAGGGGACAAAACAGAACCCTGAGGGACCCCACATGAGATGTCTCGGTGAGATGAAAAATAATCACCGAGCACCACCCGCTGAGTTCTCCCAGTCAGTAATGAGCGGAACCATTCAAAAATGATCCCGCCCACCCTCGCATTGTCCCGCAGGTGCGTCACCAGCATCTCATGGTCAATGGTATCCAATGCAGCCGACAGATCTAATAGGACCAAAAGGGGCGATTGACTCTTATCCTTTTCCTGGCGCAGATCATCGACCAAAGCCACCAATGCTGTCTCAGTGCCATGCCCTGGACAAAAGCCAGACTGTGAGGGATCCAGATAAGCGACGTGGTCGAGATGCCCTTGGAGCTGCTGAGCCACTACCCGTTCAATAATCTTTCCTCAAAAGGGAAGTTTAGAGACAGGCCGATAGCTATGCTCATCTCTCTAGGTATTGATTTTCTTCCAAACACGGTTTGTCCAAAACAGATATTTCTTCCAATATCTGGAAAAGGGAGAGAAGAATGTGTATTTAATTGTTTATTCACTTTATTCCTTCAATTCATAAACTCTGATTTTTCCAGCTCAGATTCATAGTCTACCTAGTGCAGCATTCCCTCGCTGTACGGTGGCCAGTACCAGATGCTTCAGAGTGTGTGCTTTGATTGTCATTATAAGCCAATCTTTATCAAAGGCCTCAAGTCATAATTTCCAATAACTGAAGCTTGAATGGGCCCAAGTTATTCTGCAGCAGTAAGTACTTGGCGATGGAAAAGAGTAGTGAGTCACTCTAGCGTGTGGCATACATTAATTTTGGGGCTGAAAGCCTTCCTGATTCTGGATGCACTGTCAGCAAGTGATGGTGTGGCTGCTCTGGCAGAATGATTGAATATTCCAAGGGAAATCTTCATTGCATTCGGTAATACATGCCTCCCTCCCAAACACACACCAGTCCTAGTATAATCCCCTCTCTCTATGAGCAAACCTAGAGGGGGCAGAACCACATTGAAGGGGACAGGGCAAAAGGGCTTTCTTGCTCCTTTATGATGCAGTACTGCACCTTGCAGAACATGTGATGTCATGGTGCTCCAAAGGGGTGGGGCTGTGAGGTATTGAAGCAAACTGTTGAATCTGCTTATGTGAATCTGTTGCATTGTTTTTTAGGGAGTTGCCTATGTTAAATCTGCTGTTGTGTGTTGGTTACTATGTTCTTCCTGAAATGATGATGCGGTATAGATTATGCTTGTCGTGGAGTCTCATGTGTGTGCCTGTCTGGAGTCGCCTATCAGCAGCAATACATTACAGGGGCCACGTCAGAAAGGGGGCTGGAATGTCCTTATACCCTTCCCCCTTTCTGACATGGCCGCCCCCAGAAGTCCTGATTCTCTGGGTTAGCCATGGGTGCCCTTGGCTGACCCAGAGAAATTGGGACTTTTCCAAGAGACTCTGGAATCTCCAGATGAAACCCAGAGGGGTGGCAAACCTGACTACTCCACCAAGAAAAAAGGGCAGCTGATGACCAGGAAGCCTGATTCTTTTATTTTTTTAAGAAGTCTATTTCATTATTAATTTCCCATCTCAGAAGCACATTTTGATAAATTGCAACAGGGGGGAAGAACAATTATTGGGTGTTAACAAACATGATGCCAGCTTGGCAGCGGCCTGACCAGGTACAGTGAGGAAAAGTGCCGCGGATATGATCTGTAATATGTCGGGCCACTGAACAAACATATCAGCGGGGGGGAGGGAGGGGATGCATGAACCTGTGGCCAGCTGCACCCATGCTGTACCTAGTCCCCTGCCATGATGGGTAACCATGGCAACCAATGACGGCTGGCCATGGAGGACCCAATCCGGGCCAGGTCATGGCGCACCACAACAGACATGATAACCTGCTGTGGCCCACTTCGCCCTGATTGGACAGAGCCTAGCCCAGACTGTGACTTGGAGGGTCTCTAGGATCACAGTCCAGCCTAGTTGCTGACACAGCCTGGGGCAATCCTGGGCCAACATCTGGTGAGTCCTCAATAGGCATGCCCGTGGCTCGTGGGCCAAAGCATGGAAAGGCAGGCCACAGTGGTCCACTGTCACATCTTTTGACACCCATTGTCTCTCTGTGGCATACATCAGGATGAAGCAGCAAACAATTCCATCCGGGGTATTTGTTCTGTGTGACTTAAGAAAACAACACTGAGCGGACTCAGTTAATTTTACACTAGGAACAGAGGCCACTTTTGGACGAGCGGGTTGCCATTACGGTCACATGAAAGGCGGTCGCGTATTATTATTCACGCGCTACCTCACAATCGAGGTATTTAATTCGCAGACAGCAAATAATGCGCGACCGCCTTTCATGCGCTTGATCCCTGCAGGGCGTCTCGTGTAATCCCACACCCCGGAATTTTGAAATACCACACGAGCGGGTCGCGCAATGGCAACCCGCTTGTCTAAAAGCAGCCAGAAATAGAGTTTCTCAGCTTAAATAATGCTGTTGCCTCTTTTTGAAGCCAGGTAGCTTAGTCCAGCTGTTGGGGCTGGAGTCCATAAACATCACTCCTATGAGCAATGTTTGCTTTTTGGTGCTTGGAAATGAATAGACTGGTTCAAGTGAAGACCACTTTAGATTGAGGGCGTGGGGAAAGTGCTGGGGCTAATTTACCTAGTTTTGTTTTAAGTCTTAGGTCACAAAGAAGGATGTTTTCAGGTGGACAGAAACCTTGCCTCTGCTCTGCTGCACCCCCAGGTGGCCCATCCATCTAAACGCGGGCCTCCAGCTGTGCAGATGGAGCAGAGATGGAGCCTTCTGTCCCTGCTTTGGGGTAGCACCGGTGCTCTGGAACTTCCTGGAGCACCACTAGCAGAGCGGGCTGCTCTGAGGCAGAGCTTTAGTCTGTCTGCTTGGAGGACAGCCGTTGCAGCTTTGCTCTCGGCTGGGTGTTGACCCGGGCAGCATCATAGAGTTGCGGGTGGCAGTCTAGAGTGTCGCGTGATGTGCATGCAACTCTATGGTGTGGGGGAGGAGGATGCTGCACGGGTGGGTTGTGGCAGCTGCTGGGTCCATTTCAAATGGACCCAGGCGGAGCTAGGAGTGGGTGGGTTCACCCCCTGTGGAGCTCCAGGGGTGACCAGTCCCATATCCATCTGAAGGCACCCAAAGAATGGTAACACTTGTCTTGTGCACTCGGGTATTTAAACAAGTCTGGTCTCAATTAAAGCATGACTGTCCCCCATACTCATTACTCTAGTCAACTCTCCAGAGCTGGTCAAAAATTATTTAACGCCTTTAATTTTCTTCTTGCTTGATCTCCTGCAGCAGACTGCCAGTGTTCTACTGCCTGCTGCTCTTCTGCCCCTCAGAGGGTGCGGTCCCAAACTTACTGCCCAGCAGTCCAGCTGTTGGGGCTGAAGTCCATAAACATCACTCCTATGAGCAGTGTTTGCTTTGGGTGCTTGGAAATTAATGAACAGGCCCTCCAAGAGGGCTAACTATCGCCTGCTTTGTTACACACTAGGACAGAGGTAAAAACCTAACTCTGGCAGAAACCACTTCATTTTATTTGATTCTTTTGAGCAGTTTCCTTTTAGAAACCCCAGGAATTCCACAGGAGAAAGGAAAAACAATTTTGGTTAGTTAAAGGTGGAAAGTTAACCAAAGTAGTTAACACCATTTTTAAGAGAGGTAATCTTGTGATCAGGGCAGATTACGAGGAGCTAGGCAAGGCTGGTTTTAGGATGGGGCAAATGCCTCGGGCTTAGTCTCCCTGTGGGATTAGGAGGAAAGTGTGGAGTCCAGTCTAGGCAACAGTTCTGCCTTTACCCCCCTCACCGGCTGCCTCCCTCTCCTATTGACTGTGAAACTGGGGGGAGGGAGCTGGTGAAGAGACAGAAGCCAGAACATGAGGGAAACTATTGCTGTGCAGCTCAGTCTCTTTTTCTCCTTCCCCTGGAACTGCCAAAGTGCAAGGCAGGGGAGACGGTAAGGAGCACCTTGGGGGATTGCCCCGCACCCCCGAAGGAAGATGCACACACAGTTAGCTGGAATTTAAAAGACCGCACTCTTTATTCAAATACGATTGGGGGGAAAAAGCGGGGGGGAGGAAGGCTGATTCCTTCCTTCCTATCTATACTATAACTAGAACTTGTGGAGGCGGCCTGATGTTTCCTCAGTGCCGCCTCCTTACTTGCTATGTTTAACTATCCTAGGTCACTCTCCCCCCAGCCGCGCAGCTGGTTGTGAAGGCGTCATAACCTTGTAGTGACCCGAAGCAGGAGAGAAGGCAATGGCCCACTCGGGACCCCTTGTCCTT
The DNA here is from genome assembly GCA_003113815.1 of Sphenodon punctatus. Classification (NCBI taxonomy): domain Eukaryota; kingdom Metazoa; phylum Chordata; class Lepidosauria; order Sphenodontia; family Sphenodontidae; genus Sphenodon; species Sphenodon punctatus. The sequence continues at coordinate 582,596 of QEPC01005627.1, read as the reverse complement.
TCTCCTGGGCCTTGGAAGGAACCTGGCCACGCCTGCTCTTGCTTCCTACCACAGCCTCATCTCTTTTAGGAGTTGTCTTCATTTTAATTATTTTATTTAACTTACTATCCTATGCCTTACCTGGACCCCTGCTACATGAAACCGTCAGCGTATGCTTGGCTGGTTTCAGCCCACCACCTCCCCCTATTGACTCAGCAACTGCACTAACTTACTTTTAAGCCCTAGTAGATAGATATGGACATCCTCATCGGAGAGGCGAACGCCGTCGATCCTGAACAGATCGGGTCGAGAGAACTGAATTTCACTGTGGGAAATACAATCGCCTCCCATACTGACCACTAACCGACCAACTTCCTTGTTGATCTTTTTTCTGACTCTGTCAATTTTGCCAGGGGAAAGGGCCCCGGACCACTTTATTCTCTCAATCATGTGTGTCCATATGAATCTGGTCTGTGGCAACATCTGGGCAGCGTCGGCTAAGTCCTTTTTTATTCTAATTACCAGTGCTAGTCCTGTAGACCATGGAAGATTGTTCTCACCGAGGTGAACAACTATGATGTCTGGGTGTTTGCCGGATGTGGCCAAGTGTAGGATAGGCATGAGCTGCTCCCATCTCATACCTGACCTAGCCTTCCATACCACCTCTGCAGAGTCACTGAGGCCCAATTGCATGCCCCAATGTGATCGGCTCACCACCTTGGCCGCCCAGTATACCAAACTGTGCCCAGTTATTCATACTAATCTCCAGGGTTTGAGTGAACTGGCATCTGTAAGGAATAATAAGAAAACAGGATGATTGATTAAACTAACTGTGAAGAGGTCAAACGTAAGACCAAAGCTGAGGATCACCAGTTGCCAATGTTGCGCATGGACAAATTCTAAAACCCTATGGTGGAAGCACAACTGACTGCACCAATACAGAATGAGTGGGACCCATATTGAAGGGGGGAAGATGGAGGCAGGTGACACAATCTTTTAGGTCTGAAGATAACTGGTGACGGGCTAGATACAAACCGTTGGAGTGCTGGAGGAGTTGTCCCGGCAAATGAGGGCGAATAGACGTATACTTGGTGACTGCAACCACTGGGCAAAGCTGAGGGTTCTCAGCCGGTTGCAACATTATGGTCTGGCCCATGCCCCACTGATCTGTTTTTGATTTCCACAAAATTAACTGCAGAGCTAAAGGCATAATATGGGTGTCCTCTACTTTGATGGCTGTGCCCTCCCGGGATCTGCGAGACTCTGTGGTCAGTTTGCTGACTTGAAAAGCCCAAAAGAAGGCCAATTTGAATGCCACCTCAAATAACAGTGCTTTCATGCTTTGTACATGGTGTAGCAAACCCCAGGAAGGACAGACACGATGCGCATAAGTAAGTCTGAGGTAATAGGCAATCTACTGTCTGATGGGTTACCACGCTGTCTAGACCAGCTCTCAAGTAACTTACTGCTGAAAAATCCCTGGTTTGGTGGGAGAAAACTTGCTAAGCCACTTACGAATGACAATGCAGACAGTTTACCGCTGATGGTGTTGGGGGCAAGGCCCTTCCTGCGCAGGGCCATGGCAAATTTCAAGAACTGGGATTCTGATATGGGAAAACTTGGGGGCCAACTCATCGTGTCATGAAAGTGTTGGAACTTAGCGAAGGCGCTCACGTAACCTGCCCTAGTTCTGGACAACAGGGAACCCTGGACCGTATGGAATAGCTCTATGATACAAGAGTCCAGATGTCCTGCGGAACCACCTCCGGATCTTTTTGGGCCTCTGGAGCCAACAGGCGAAAACGGTCCATCTGGAAGTGAGGGAGAGCATCGGCAATGCCGTTGCTAACTCCTCGGACGTGCTTGGACACAAAAAGAATGTTAAACCTGAGGCACTGTAACATAAATTTTTGCACCAATTTCATGGTCCTGGCTGATTTTGATGATATAGAGTTTATGACTTGGACCTCTGCGAGGTTGTTGCACCAAAAAAATCACCACCTGGTTCGCAAACACCTGGCCCCAAAATGGACGGCCAACACAATGGGGAAAAACTCGAGAAAGGTGAGGTCCCTGGTTATCCCCTGTGTAACCCATTCAGCCGGCCATGGTGCGTTGCACCATCTGCCTCTGAAATACAGACTGAAACCAATGCTCCCTGCGCCATCAGACTGGACTTGGAGCTCAGCTTCCAGATGTAGCTGCCACCTCCAAAAAACTGACGCAATTGTATTTTGCAAGGAACCTGCTCCACGTCTGGAGGTCCTCTTGCATGTTGGATATGACTCTTACGTGGTAATGTTGAGAAGATCTACTGCGATGGCACTGTATAATCGGGACAAGAAGGCTCGGCCCGGGGCCACAACCCGACATGCGAAATTGAACAAGCTAAGCAACGATTGCATTTGCTTAACTGTGACCTTTTTGGCTGCTATGCATGCCTGCAATGACCCTCGGAGTGAGGTGAGCTTATCCTCCTGTAATCGTGATAACCCCAGCACCATGTCCATTTCTATCCCTAGGAAGGTTAAGTAATGTTACTGGGCCGACAGTTTTTTCCGGGGCAAGGGGAACTCAGAGTTCCTCCGCCATGGACTCAAAAACCCTCAATAAATGCCCGCAGCCCCAGGTACCAGGCTGTCCTATGAACAAAAAAATTATTGATATAATGGATGATATCGGTTGATCCTGTTCTGTACCAGACCACCCACTTGAGGAGTGTGCTGAAATTCTCGAAGGCAGCGCAAGAAATCACACACCCCATCGGCATTGCCATGTCGTAATAGAACATGCCCTGGAACTGAAAGCCGAGCATCTTAAAATCGAGCGGGTCGACCAGAAGCAAACGGAAGGCCGATTCGATATCACATTTGGCCAGTAGTGCCCCTTGGTTGCATGCCCTAGTCATCTTGACAGCCTGGTCAAACGATGCGTACCGGGCTGAGCACAGCTCTTCCGGAATCACATTGTTGACTGATTTCCCTTTTGGGTACGACAGGTGATGTATCAGGCGAAAGTCGCCCAGGGTTCTTTTTGGCACAATGCTCAAAGGCGATATGTGCAAATCATCTATTGGGGACTGAACAAAGGGACCTGCCACCCTACCTTCCTTTTATCTCCTTCAGGAGTTTGACGTGCACCAAATGCTCCTGTCCCACTACCGATTTCAAATTGTTCACCCACTGTCTAATTTTTACTCCCACTGCCAGTATCCAAAATCCACACCTAAATCCCTGTATTACGTAATCCATGGCATCCCAGTTGGGGCATTCACTAAGCGCCCTTTGGAGCACTTCATGGTGCACTGGCATTTGGGCCCTTATTTGCCCCAACCCCATTACCGCTTTGGGGGGGGGGGTACTTCCCTTGTCTATTTCTATTCCCTGCTTTGATCCGGCCACAGTGTGCTGCTGGGTGGTTGCTGCCGCAATGGGCACAAGCGTGCCTGAAACGGCAAGGGGAGTGGGCGCACCTCCCTGCACCATTGTATTCCCAGCAAGTGGCACCCTTCAATAGGGTTCGGTGCCCATCTGCCTGAAAGAAGTCATTAATTGGTGCAACCCCTCCCCTAATAAGCGCGTGACTGCTGTCTGCTCTTGGGGCATTGGATGCGTTGTTCATGCGCTCCAACCAAAGGTCTTGTGCGTAAACATCCCATTGCATGCTGGGGGTAATGGATGCCCGCTTTCTAAAGGCTTCATCATAGCAGAGCCAAGCCCCATGGTGCCCGGTGTCGAATGCTCACCTGACGATGTCCTGATACTTGACCAGTTCCATTGCCCTGCCGGGGGTCATCTCCACCATAACTCCCATCAAAATTGTAAAGGCAACCGACCAGTTAGACCAATTCCGGTCAGTTTTGGGTCTTTTGAAACGTTCCCTTTCCTTAGGATCAACCCTAGCTGTTGGGTCAGGGATGGGATCCGTGAAAAGGAGTGAAAACACGTCTACATATTCCCCTTTCCAAATTTTATCCCACGTGGCCTGCATGAGGTGGGCACCTATGGGTGCTGTGATGGCTGCGTAACCTCCTGCTAGCGGTGGCGGTTCCTGCCTTATGTGATTGGCCGAGCATGTGTGGGTGCAACATGCTGTTGGAGGGGCCCATACCTGTGTGGCCTGCGGTGCCAAACCTTGTGGGCGGGCGGTGCGTGCGCACTGTGCCACCCTGGGGGTGGGTAGGCATTTATTATTATTTATTATTATTAAACATTTATAAAGTGCCAGCCGCATGACCTGGTGCTGTACAGAACATAGAATCAGACGCGGTCCCTGCCTGTGGCTTACAATCTAAAAGACAAGGAGGGGGAGACAAGGAGAGGGGACAGTGGGAGAGACATGGGAGAAGACAAACAAACATTCAGGCGGATGCGAAGTATCAGGTGCGTGTACTTGGCTTGGTTACAAGGAGGTTGGTAGCAGCAGTCAGCAGAGGAGGGCTGACAGTAAGAGCAAGGGGAAAGACTAGAGGGCATTGGGAAAGGCAGCATGGAAAAGGTGGGTCTTGAGGAGGGATTTGAAGGAAAGGAGGGAGGAGGCAAGGCGGATGTTGGCAGGGAGGGAGTTCCAGGCATGTGGGGCAGCGAGGGAGAAGGGACGAAGGCGGTTGGGCGAGCAGGAGAAACGAGGGAGAGTGAGGGAGGGGACAGAGGAAGAACGGAGAGCGCGTGCAGGAGTGCGTAGGGCGATTAGGTCCGAGAGGTAAGGGGGAGCTTGGTCGTGGAGCGATTTGAACGTGAAAACCAGGAGTTTGAACAGGATACGTTCAGGAAGGGGGAGCCAGTGAAGGGAGAGGAGTAGAGGCTGCACATGGTCAAAGCAACGGGCAGAGTGAATGAACTTGGCGGCAGAGTTTTGGATTGCAACAAGGGGGGACAGGTGGGAGCGAGGGAGGCCAGCAAGGAGGAGGTTCCCTGTCGCCTACTGGCGTAGTGGTCATGGTGTTCACAACCGATCCGTATTGACTGCTTGAAGGCTCCGCATATGCCTGCGATGCCGTGGCCCGAACAGCCATGCTTGACTGCGGATAACCCCTGTGCATTTGGGGGCCCTGCTGATCGGGCCACGGCATCCAGGTTCCAGTCCACCCCCATCTGGGTCAGCAATGTGGCGGTGGTGGGAGGTGTGCACCCTCTCCCCCGCATATATGTTCCCACCTCCCCGCCCTGGAAGAGGACTAGTGTACTCACTCAGAGGGGGGATTGCGTAGTCCTGTGTTTGTAGAAGGGGAATGTCTGGACCGGCATTCTCTGCCCTGGCCTGGGTCGTGCGTTGGTGGCATTGCATACCGCCTTCTCAATGACCTCCATTCGCCGCAGGATCGCTTCCATTTGCTCCTGCCTCTCCTGCTGGAGATCGTGGGTGATATGTTCAGGGGTTGTGCCGCGGTCCCTCCTTTCCCACTGGGGGTTCCGTCTGGGCTGCTGTCTCTTGGGGGTTGCCACTTGAACCTGTATCGCCTGTTGCGGGTTCCTCCTGGTACGCTGTCTGTCTGCACTCTCTTCCCTGAAATGAGAGGGGACACCGCAGCAGCACATTCCCCTCCCCCATGGGGGGGGCGTCTCACATCTCCGGGGGGGGCGTGTCCTGGTACAAGGCAAGGGGTCGGACACCCCCGTTGGGAAAGGGGAAACATCAGTAGCGGGGGGAGCATCTGTCCATTGCTGGATGGCTGCCTCGCATCCCCCAAGTCTAGCCTGCAGGGAACCTAGTACCACTGCGAACGGGTCCCCCGTGATCTCTAAGGCGCTGGCTGGTGATCCCGTGTCGACGGGTTCCCGCTTTGTGGCTCCTGTCTCACTTTCTTTGCCAGGGCCTTCTTTGCTGTGGCCTTGCCCTTATTCCGCCCACCACCCTTGGCTGTGTGTGTGTGTGTGCATGGGGGGGTGCGCAGGGGAAAAAATCTACCATGTCCGCTGCCACGCACTTGTGTTGGTAGGCTGGGCTGCAACCGTGTGCAGGGCCGGTGTGTTCTGCGCCGCCTCCGAGGCTGCGGTCTGTGTGGTCCCGCGGGGCCTAAGAAAGGAGTGAGGGGAGCGCAAGGAGCCACACCCGTGTCCCGGCCTCCTCCTCCTGACTATGAAGGGAGGGGGAGGAGGAGCCAAAAGCCCCTGGGGCCAGAGGGCTCCTCCACGCCAAGCCACTATAAGCTCGGCAGCATCTGCACTCAGGAGGTGCTGGGAGGGGGGTGGGCGAGGCAAACTGCCCGGCAAGCCTGTGTGGCAGGCTCCCTCTGAGGTGAGCTGCAGGAGGGAGAAAAAATGGCTGACACACAGGCCGCTCAGGGAGCTCAGCCATGTGCTCCTCTTCTTCTTGCCACCTGAGCCGCCTGAGGCTTGGGCGGGAACCCACAAAATGGCGCCTGGCAAGTCTCACGATTCGAAACTGCCCTTGCGTCTCCTCCTGAGGGGTTGCAATGACAACCCTACTACTTGCGGCCCCCGCAGCAGTGAGGCCACCGCTGTGCGCGGCTTCCTTCTCCGAAGGGGGGGGCTGCACAAAGCCCCCATGTCCTCTAGAGGTCTGCCTGATTGGGCAGACCATCGGGCAGGGGGAATTTTTAGACTGAGCACAGGCATGCCCTTTGCCCCAGCCCCCCCCAAATTCTAAGCCTGGAGCTAGGAACTCATTATTAGTAATCTCAGCTCTGCCATAGACTTCCTTGATAACCAAATACAAGATGAGTTAACCTCTCTCTCTGTCTGTTCCTGGGTGCCTTAAAACACAACAGAAATAGGTGTCTGGATGTGTGTTGACACCATTGTTTAGCCACGCGTATGTCCCTGTGTTTACTGAGTTGCACTACTTACACGATTACATCTGTCAGTGCTTACTTAAACACTGGATGTCAGCTTCCTTGGATGATATCCCATAATGCGCTGCTCCCTCCCCTCAGTAAAAAGCATGATATCCCATGATGCACTGTTCCCTCCCCTCGCTATACAGAGCTGTCACTTTTAGATCCCCTCCCTCGCTAATGGGGAATGTTCTAAAGAAAGAAAAAGTTCCTTCCTTGTAACCAAGGTTCTTTGAGATGGCTCTGTACCGTCGCACAAAGGGATATTCTGGTTCCACATGAAAGACATGTAGAAAGAGAACATTGACAGGGGATTGGGTGAAATGATGGGGAGTGGGGAACTCTGAATGAGTGCACACAGGGAGAGAGTAATGCGGAATGAGGCCGTGGCTGAGGGGCTGCGGCAGTCCCTGCTGGGTCTGTGGAGGCGGGAGGAGGCTTAGGGCGGGTACTGCTTTCCAGCTTCTCGTGACTGGGGAGGGGAAGCAAGCACAACTCAGGCTGCTGAGTGGGTATGGAGGGCTGCCCAGCAGCAGAAATCTCTCTCCTTTCTCTCCCCCTCAGTCCAGCTTCCTTGCAGACCCTTGTGAGGGAGATGGTTGCTGACCCCCTGCTTAGGAGCAAGACAAAAGCGACTTCAGTTTTGCAGGAAGTTGCAAGACAAACCACTCTGTGTGTTGAACTCTATAATCATTCACCAGAAGTAATAACAAACACACACTAATACATGTCATGTCACGTTTATTTATTTATTTATTTATTTTATTTTATTAGATTTCTAGGCCGCCTCCTCCTGCTACAACAGCTTGGGGTGGTTCACAACATTATAAACCATAAAAATATATAAACATCAATAAAACCCCAAATATAAATAACAATATAAACATTTACAATAAAATACCCCAACAGCGGAGTGAAAAAACCTACTTCCCATCTCCCAACCCTCCGCCCCCATCATTCGGCCCCCTCGCCAAAGGCCCGGCAGAACGACCAGGTCTTACACTGTCTATGGAAAGAGGGAAGGTCTGGGGCCAAGTGGACCTCTGTCATGAGGGAATTCCACAGCCTTGGTGCAGCCACCGAGAACGCCCTCCTCATCATCACCACCCGAGATACTCGGGGAACCCCGAGGAGGGTGCACTCAGCTGACCGCAGTGGCCGATCCAGGACCCGAGAGGGTGAGGCGATCCCGCAGATAAGCAGGGCCCAGGCCGTATAGGGCATTATAAGTTAAAACCAACACCTTGAATTGGGCCTGGAAGACTACAGGCAGCCAGTTCAGAGGCTGGAGCACCGGTGTAATGTGCTCACGGCGAACTGTCCCGGTAAGGAGGCGGGCCACCGCATTCTGCACCAGTTGGAGTCTCCGGACTGTCACCAAGGGTAGCCCCACGTAGAGCACTTTAAGCACATGTGCATCCCGGACACAGTAATTAGGTACTCAAACTATCCGTGCAACCAAGGTGGAGTTAATTGGAGGCCAACGGGGGGCAGACCAGTGGCCAAAAATAGTGATAGTGCTTAGAAACAATGCACGATCACGTAGCTAACCTCTTAATCACCCAATTACCGTTGTGTCTAAAAGCGCCCTCTGTGTCTGTGAAATGAGGGATGATGACAAAAGTGACTTTACACAAGAGCGCTGTGAGAATGAATTCATTTTGATACTAGCTAACAAGAACATTGCATTATTTAAACATTCAGAGTATTATTTTCAACGGCAGGAGAATAATGGCTCTTTCCTCTGTTTGGCAGGTTATATTTCAGGAGTGTTAAAGAATTACACAGACCATGCCTGTGATGGGGAATATGTCTCCCTAAGATGCCCTCACAGAACCACCATCAGCATCCAATCTTCCTTTTATGGACGCCTTGTACCAAGTCATCAGATGTGTCCCTCCCGACACCCTCAGTCCTATGCAACTTTAATTAAGGAAGATGTCACCTGTTCAGTTGCTACTTCCCTTCAGGTATCGCACGTTAAACTGCATCTCTTTATTCTGGGCTCCATCATTCACAGGCCTTGCAAGAACATAGCAGAAGTGCTTGATGCTGCTTAAGCCTGCATAGGGAATGCTAGTCATTGGTCATACTTAAAATAAAACATTATTCATTCTTGCAACCGATTTATGTTTTACCTGCATGGTTTGAAATTAGAGCTGAAATGAACTGATTTTTTGTGTGTTCACGTGTATTCACATTTTCAGATAACTCATCGAATATCTGAATAATTATTCACCATAGAAACAATCTTTGCATATTCATTTATTTGCTATTTCATTTCATTTATTTTGGTCACTTTGTATAATCAATCACTTCATTTTGGAACTGTGGTGAGTCTGATATTTTGGTTACTTCCTTTTGACATTACTTCATTTGGCATTAGAGAAACTAAAAGGAGCAGTTGCGAGGGCTAAATGTGCGTAAGAGGCATGGAGATTATTTAAAACCATCTTAGAAGCACAGATTAAATAAAACATAAATAATTAAATAAAATAATACAGTTAAATAAAAAAGGTAGCAAGGGGACCAAACATCTGCTAGTGTGCCTATATGGGGAGGTGAAGGAGGCTATTGGAGCCCAAAAGGCTTTCTTTAAAAAAAAGGGGAGCTTCTAGACCAAATTGACAAACTAAATAGAAACAAATTGCTAGGACCAGATGATATTCATCCCATAGTTCTAATGAAGAAAATAGGAAAGAGCATAAGCATTGCCAAATTAGATGTTAAATGTTAATACGACAGGCCAAGGGGGAATCTGAGGAGTGACTTGCTAAAGATGCAAAAAATAATAATAAAACCTTTTCAAGTACATCAGAAGCAAGAGGTCTTTTAGAGAGTTAGTTGGACCATTAGATGACCAGGGGGTGAATGATGATAAGGATATTGCAGAGAAGCTGAATGAATTCTTTGCTTCGGTCTTCACTGCTGAGGATGTTGGGGAGATACCCAAGCTGGACTCAGTCTTTGTAGGTAAAGAATTGGAAGAACCATCACAAATAAGTATGATTCTGGAGGCGCTTCTAGACCAAATTGACAAACTAAATAGAAACAAATTGCCAGGACCAGATGGTATTCATCACAGAGTTCTGTAGGAACTCATATATGAAGTTGCAGAGCTAGTTTTGCTAATCTGTAACCTATTGCTAAAATCTGCCACTGTACCAGAGGATTGGAGGGTAGCAAATGTAACACCAAGATAATATTTAAAAAGGGCTCCAGAGGTGATCCTGGAGTGGAAACTACAGATAGTGAGCCTGATGTCCGGTGGAAATGGCTGTTAAGAACAGAATTATTAAGGTTATTGATAAACATGGCATAACGGGGAAGAGGCAACATGGATTCATTCGTTCATTCTTTTATTAATTCATTCATAATGTTATCCCACCCTTCCCTCGAAAGCTTAGAGCAGCTTACTGAAATATAAAAAATACAGGCACAAATTGTGTATCCATCCATCCATCCATATCCATCCATCCATATAGTAGTAGTACAGTGTCAGATCATGGATCCTTTCTGGCCTTAGACCCCAAATATCCCAGGACAGGGGGTGGGGGAGGGGGGTGAGAATGGGACCCAGGGACAGACACCAAGTGTCTCTTCCGATAATCCTGATGATCTAGCCTCTCTCCCCTGTCACACCTCCCCATGCCCAACATGACCCCAATAGCTGCCCCCCCCAACCCTCTTCCAGGGTCCCCCCCCCAGCACCTGATTATCAGTGCTCACTGCCCCCAAAGGGCCCACAAGGACCCAGAGAGGCAGGTGGCCAGAGAGGGTCTCCCGACTAAGCATCCCCAGAGGCAGAGTGGTATAGGTGGCAGGCAGGTAAATAATTCGGAAAGGGATAGAGAATAAAATTGAAAAGAATCATAATGCCTCCATATGAATCTATGATACAACTGCACCTGGAATATTGTGTACAGTTCTGGTCACCACATCTCAAAAAAGACATAGTAGAACTAGAAAAGATACAGAGAATGGCAACAAAAATTATCAAGGGTATGGAATGGCTCCCATATGAAGAGAGGCCTGAAAGGTTAGGGCTCTTCATCTTGGGGAAGACTGAGAGGGGATATGATAGAAGTTTATAAAATCATGAGTGGTGTAGAACACGTAAATAGGGAGAGGTTATTTACCCAGTATTAGAACAAGCACACAGCACACAACTTGTGGAATTTATTGCCAGAAGAAGTGGTCAAGGCTGGTAGTGTAGCTAGTTTTTAAAAGGGATTGGATACGTTCTTGGAGGGTAGGTGCAGCTATTGGCCAAGTAGGGTTTGGGAATGTAACCCCTTACTGTTGGGGGCTGGAACAACAGGGAATGGATTGTCCATTGTGACCTGTTGGGTACTTCTCCCAATATACAAAGATTGGCCACTGTTGGAGACAGGATGCTGGGCTTGAAAGACCATTGGTCTTAACTAGTGCAGCACTAATTATGTCGTTATGTACGTTCTTATTTAGAGCTACTGTACTCCAAACTATTGTGCAATAGTCCTAATAGTGCAAAAATAAAATAACTGAAATACTGAAATAAAGTGACCAAAATGACTGAAATGAAATATCCAAAATGGATATTTGTTTCCTCAAATGAAGCAGAAATCGAATAATGTTTCCTATCTGCTTTGTTGGACCCAGTTCAAAGCAGGTGAAATTGTCGGAAGCCATGTTCACGGTGGATATTTATTTCAGCTCTGTTCTAAACTTTGTCACAGCCTTAGACTTTTGTGCCACGTTATAGTCCCAGAAAGCAGCCACACACACGTGCACACACACACACACACACACACACACACACACACACACACACACACACACACACACACACACACACACACACACGTATTATTATTATGATTAAAGTATTTAACTGTGCCAAAGGATTACTTTTTAATCCTATCTCCGGAAGCGGTGGTTTTAAAAATGATAGGGAGAGCCATTAAGGTTATAGTTCACTTAGTTCCAAAAACTATTTTATTTTGGGTCTTATTTAGTTTTCAAATTCAGATAGATCTTTTGGTTCTACTTTTCTCAAGTACTTGTATGGTCAATTGCTCAGATGATGTAAATCAGAACTGTCCAACTGGCAGATTGGATTGGGACTGGATTGAGCCCACTGGCCCTCCTGGGCCATAGCTTATTTAGAAGATTTTTGTGCAATCTCTCTCCCCCTCCGCCGCCTCTCCCAGAAAGTTGCTATGTGGCGATCTGGCTTGTGGCTACTAAGAAGTTGGACAACCCTGGGGTAACTTGTTAATAGTTTTACTGAATCTTGAATAATTTTGCCTACATATTCAGAGTGAATGGAAATATTTTACATTAAAACTGAAAGCTGCTATGTGACTTTTAATTGTTATCTGCAGCAAGAATTGCTATTTTGGTCTCAAATATAAAAGATGGAGGCTAGAACCGAAATTGATAGTGGATTCACTACCTGCAATTAGGAACCCTTTTCGGTATCTACGTACATATGTGTAGGCACCCAAAGGGGAACCTGCAAACCTGTACGGGTACTTTTGTGTTGCAAACTCAGTACTGGACCCTGTTTGCCTGGGTCCTGGGGTGCTTGGTGGCAGCAGGTAAGTGAGCAGCAGCAGTGACCATGGCCCAGGGTATGTGTGTGCAGCAGTTGTGGTGGTGACGATCCAGTGCCTGGAAGCTTGTTCTGAGGCTTATGCCAGCTAGTCAGTGCCTACTGCCTACCTAGGCCCCAGAAGTGCACATTTGCACCTACACAAGCCCCAGAAGTGCATCAGATGTCACTGCCAGGCCCTGTGCAGATGTGCATGTGTTTCAGGGCTGGCCTAGGTCTCAGATAGGAACTTTCGGATTGGCTACGAGTGTTCGGCTGGTCCTCGGTATCTTGACCGAATACTTGATACTCAGTAAAATAAACCCGAGTACTGAGTATTTTCCGAGTACCAAGTTCTCTTATTTAGGACCAGGAAAAGCCCTGTATGTTGTAGGAAAAGCCCTATATGTTGCCCATCCAAGGATTTACCTGAGTACTGGACCAGTACTGGGCCGATTTCTCAGTTACTCGGTAAAACTGAACTGAATACTGAGATACTCATTAAAAACCGAGTTATTTTGAATAATGAGTTTCAGCACTAGTCTCAGAACAGGTGTCTGTGTGCCAGATTGCCTCCACCCCATATCACTTCTGCTACCTTGTCACTGCCATTACCAACTACCCACTGCTGTGCCCCATCCCATTTCCTGGGACCCAGGTAAACTGAACAAGTACCCGCTTGGGTTTCAGTTGAACACTGACACCTAACACATAACTGTACTAGGAAATTTGACCCATCAAATTTGATCTGCTTCATAGGTACATATTTCAGTTCTGATGGAGGCAAAGTAGTTCAGATGATATCAATTATTGTTACTCATTTATTGAATAGATGGTGGCTCGGCAGCTTCAGGGGCATCTGGATTGTGTCAGTTTTCTGGATCCCTCACAATTTGGCTTTTGTCCAGGTTATGGCACTGAGACTGCTCTTGTGGCCTTGGTCAATGACCTCCGCCGTGAGTTAGATCAGGGCCGTTCGACTCTTTTCGTTCGGTTAGATTGGTCAACTGCTTTTGATACCGTTGACTATGAGATGTTGGTGACCCACTTGCAGGATCAAGCTGGGGTGGGTGGAAGAACTCAGTGTGTAGTTCTGGGGGACTGTTCCTTGTCTCCCCAGGATCTCACCTGTGGTGTCCCGCAAGGTTGTATTCTGTCCCCTCTCCTGTTCAACGTGTATATGCAGCCACTGGGTGAGGCCGTGAGAGGGTTTGGTGTCATCAATATGCTGATGCCACCCAACTCTACTTCTCTTTTTCAGCAGGCCCAGGTCCGGCAGTCTTGTTGCTTACCCAGTGTTTGACAGCTGTGGGGAACTGGATGAGGGCAAGCTGTCAGAAGCTGAATTCCGACAAGACTGAGATGATGCTGGTGGGGAGGGCTAGGGGTGGGGTGGAGGTCCCCATCATTGATGGGATTTGTCCCTCCCTGGTTCCTCAGGTTTTTAGTCTGGGGGTGCTCCTTACTCGCAGCTCTGTCTGGATGTCCAGGTGGTGGCTGTGGCAAGGAGTGCCTTTGGCCAGTTACATCTGGTACGGCGGCTTCGGCTGTATATTTTGGACTTGGACCTAGCCACCATCGTCCATGCATTCATCACCTCTAGATTGGATTACTGTAACACGCTGTACATGGGTCTACCCTTGGTAACAGTCCGGAGGCTGCAGCTGGTGCAGAATGTGGTAGCCCACCTCCTTATGGGGGCGGGTCGTCATGAGCATATAACACCCGTACTTCACTTGCTGCACTGGCTGCTTATAGTCTTCTGGGCTTGTTTCAATATGTTGGTTCTTACCTATAAAGCCTTAAATGGTCCTGGCCCAGCCTATCTGTGGGACAGCCTCACTCCCTGGGTCCTGGATCGACCCCTGTGGTCAGCTGGGGATGCCCTGTTGGAGGCCCCCTGGTGTGACAGGGGGTCGTGTTTGAGAGTGCATTCTCGTTGGCAGCACTGCGGCTGTGGAACTCCCTGCTGGCTGAGGCCCGTTTGTCAGCGGATCTTCCCCTCCTTCAGGCGCTGTTGTAAGACCTGGTTATTCTGCCAGACTTTTGGCAGGGGAGGTGGGGGTATGCTTTTTTATGCCTTTTATGGACTCCTGCTTTGGTTTTATTGATCTTTTTAATATTTTTATATTTTTTGTAATTTGTTATTTATTAGAAAGTTTTAATTGTTATTATTTTGTGTTGAGCCACTCCGAGCTGCCAGAGGCAGGAGGGGGCAGCATAGAAATTCAAGTATAAATAAATATAAAATAAATAAATTTAGACAGAAGAAACTTACCATTTATATCTTCCGTAAAGTGTACAGTTTCCACAAATGAACAAAGCACTTGTAAGATGTATATAGTAGTAATTATCAAGATGTTGTTCTAAAGTATATTGATTGATCTCACAGACTTTAATGGAAGGCTACTTGTGTGTAAAATAAAGCAGATGCACAATTATTAGGGATTCTTTATGAACCTTTTGGACAGGGATTTTGACTTTTATTTGTCCAGTGCCCTTCATAGGGTAATTTCAGACGTGACGGGCCTCCCGGCCCTCCACGCTGGACCGTGATCTGTCTCGGATCCGTGATCAGGCCGTTCGTCTTTAGATGTGCCATCCTGATCTCTGAGGGGGATTGGGGTGGGGGAGGCGCTGTGTGAGGATGGGGCGGGGCTGCGTGGCGCAACATGCCCCACGCTCCACTGGCCATCCACCCGCCCTCGGGGTGATGGGCATGCGCACTGACCAATCAGGCCACTGTGCCCAATCCCATACCGCAGTCTGGGCTACGGTCAGGACCAGGGCAAGGTAACAGACGTTACCTTCGCTCCATTCCTGATCGTGGTCCAGCAACCACGATTCTGGAGGTCACCTCCAGAATCGTGGTTCGCCTTGAACCCCGCCAGGAATTCACAGTGGTGAACATCTGGTGGGGTTCAAACAGACGTTCGCGCGATTACAGCCACCACACAGGATCCACTGTGGCTGACTGTGATCACATAACGTCTGAAATTACCCATAGTTAGTCATCTTGTTTAGTGAATAACAATGTTATTTTTAATACAATAATATTATTGTAGCAGAATAAAAGCCTTCTAGTCCGGATGGGTCTGTAAGACAGGGGGACAGTTTTGTTTTTAATTTGGCAAACATATATTTCGCCTACTGCCTCTGGTGTTTCTTTAAGGGGAGCTTACAGAATGTTTTTAAAAGCTGAGCTGAGTGCTTTTGTTCCTAAACGTCAGTAGTAAAAGCGACTTTCATGATATAATAAAAAAGTAACATTTGCCTTGTAAGTAAACCACACACTGACAAATTTGCAGCCATCCTTGTAAAACAAATACTGTATATCAAGTGACTCGCAGCCTCCTGCTACCCTCCTAGAACTTACAGTTAGAGCTTGCCTTTTTATCAGAGAGGAGGCTTTCTGATAGGAGATGATGTCAGCTTGTAACAAGAGGGATGATGTGCTGACATGCTGTGTAGAAGGGCCAGATATTGAGATTCAAGACAGAAGAATTTTTTTGACTAGGTCTGGACTTGTTTCCTCTCCCTGCTGCCTCCTTCTACTTGATATTTGGTCAAAGGATGTTTTTCAAAATCTGTTGGATATGTTTCATTCCCAGACAAATGATGGATAAACATGTTCAACTCCCTTTCCCTTGCAGTTAAGTGGCCTATTTAAGAAGCTTTCCCAACATCTGGAACAGTTATAAAAAAGGAAAGACTTTAATTTTTCATGCCATGGTTTTGCTTGCAGGATCACGTTAATGACAGCCTCATCTGCTCAACTGTGCTTTTGCCTTCCATCCTGGGGGCTAAATTCTTTCCTCTGATGCGTAAATGTGGCTCCTGTTGGCTTCTGTGGTACATCTGAGAGAAGACTCCACCCTCCCCTGTGTTTGAGAAACTGAGTGTGCCGCGCTATGTCCTGCAGGTGTAATGAATTACAAAGTGATTTAGACTGAACTATCCCTGCACTGTCGTTTCCTTCTGCCAGTGCTTCTCACAATTTTCTGAGGTATTGTAAGCCAAGCCAGTGTTCTAAGAACACTGAGGATGGAGAGAGTTCTCAGGTGGGTGACATCTGATATGTAGTTGCCAGAATGCTATAAACAATACAAGAACATATTAAAGTTTACGTATTTCTCTCTAAGGCCATTTTCAAACAGACCGCGGAAGCTCCGCGGTCCATGGAGGATGGGTGGGTGGTGCATGGGCGGCCTGTCCCATGGACGCCCACCCATCTCTACGACTGGAGCATCCTCCCTTGGTGCCTGTTGCTCTGTGCGTGGGCAATGGGTGGGGGGAGTGCAGGAGCGTGCACACACTCCCCCCCCTGCCGCAGCAATCGCACGGCTGCCCACACACCACACACCCGCCTGCACAGGTGGACGAGGGGCATCCGTGTGAAAAGGGCCTAAGCTGAGACCATTGGGTGTTAGCGTGTCAAGCCTGTAAATCCAGAAGTTTGGATGGTTTTTTTATTAGAAAGATTTCTAAGTCCGAGAGGGTGTCATCTGCTGAGTGAAAGTGTCTTGTAACAGGTTGTTCCAGCTTCTTTGTCACAATAGCCCATTTGTGGTTTCTGAACTGGGTATGGAGGTCCGTGGTTGTTTTCCCAACATACTGCATGTGACATCCAGAGTATTTGCATTCTATTACATATATTACATTGCTAGACTTGCAGGTGATGTTTTGTTTGATGTAATAGGTCCTACCAGTTGTTCTGCTTTTGAACGTGGCCATTTCTTTCAGATGGATACAGGTGATGCAATGTTTGGATTCACAGTGATGTGATCCAGGGTTGCTAACAGGTGATTTTATAATTTACGTAGATTTGGAGGTTGGCAAAAAGTAACAAAAGGAGGATGGCATGCGCAAAATTGTCCTGTTGGAATTTCAACCAAAATATTATTTTGATTGGAATTCCGACTGGAAAAACAATAAGCCATTCCAAATTCATGGAAAGTCCATGAAGTAGGAATGGCTTATTCAAACCAGTCCTAGTGTGCGAGTCCTCTAGTGGAACTGCCTCCTTTATTCTGTAGCTTCAAAAATCCAGCCACGACAACAGCGCATATGTGTTGTCTGTTGTTTTTGATTTAGTGATCACAATTACTTACACCGAATTGTGTCTTGATCATTTCTTTACGAGTTTTTGTTGTAGAAACTAGTGCTTATCTCCATACCGTCTCTCAAGATACACTTGGAAAGCCTTCTTTCCCCTGTACACTGGGGTGCATTCACCGCCTTTCTTTAAAATTTGTTCTTTCTTTTCTTTTCTTTAAATTTATTTGCTGCCCTTTTCTGAAGGCTCAGGGTGACTCACAAATCCATAAAAATGTTAAAACCTATACACGCCCCCTCCCCCCAAAACCCCAACCCTCCCACAAACCACCAATACCACCACTTCATTTCCCATAATGGGAAGAATAAGGGAGACCTGATAACTCTATGTCTTCCTCACTGGGGAACTGTTGTGTGACTGAATCCTCGGTCTCAGTAGTGACGTTAGTATAATGATATGAACACAGCACTCAATGATAACTAATGGATTAAACGTTCCCTCTAGCCCACCAGAATTGCAAGGTTTTTTGTCCTAATAGGGAAAAGCTGAGGTTGATTACACAGAATACACGTACTGCTGCTAAACCAGGCCTTAGCCTAGTTCTTGGGGGTCAAGTGCCGGAATCCTTAGCTATTGGCACTTGTTTTCATTGGAAACAAAATTTATGCCACCTGGGAATGCATATCTGAAACAATATGTCAGTAAACTGGAGCTACAATCTTCTGTTATTCTAACACAGGAAAGTCAGATTCAAAATGAGATTTCCAAACGTGTAAAGACTTTGAATGGCAAGCAATAAAGAGCCATTCATACTGCGCTTTCAGACTCAAAGGCTTTGTCTGCATTAGGAAAAAAAGGTGTGGCTTTCACAGCAAGATAGCTAGTACAATAGAGCTATCTTTTGTAAAATCTTACAGTAGGCAGGGCAGCTGTAGGCTTAACTACATTTAGGAGATAATAAGGTGTTTTGTTTTTAACATGTTCGCTAACTCAGGTTTAGGTTCAGGTGTGGACAGGACAATTTGACTTTACTCAATTTAGCTAGCTGAAGTCAACCTTGACAGGGAGGTTATAGGTGAGCTGTAACTGGCTAAATTGACTTTAAAATCGAGTTCCCTTCTCTCTGGCCTGTAGTTAAGGGGTGCGATATAGGGCAATGCTGCCCTGCCTGTAAACTTTTTGTCCCCTCCCTACCATTGTAGAAATAACATTTGCTCCAGGTTTTCCTCCACAGTTTCTTAGTATGAAGACTAAGATGTTTGAAGACTCAGATGAGTGACTAAGTAATAAGTTGACCAATAATCACAATTCTGATAAGAAAATGTTTTAAGTAAGTAAATGAACTTCTGAGGGAAGCACAATTGCCCCTCTTGTAATGCAGTCTCCACCTCTTCCTTCCCCCGTATCAGTGTCCTGGCTATGGGACTGCCTTCTCCTGTTTTAGGATTTTAAACTGAGCTAGCTCAAATAAAAAAAATCATACATTATTGCTTAAAGTTGACGAGTCTGTTGAGGTAGTGGTACTTTTACCGTGGCGTAGCTGCTGGTTGACATAAGCCTTAATCTGCTGGTGCCTTTTTTCCTGATGGCTCCCACCAAAGCACTTGCTTCCATATATAACCTGCCCTGCATTGCTCAGTCTTTAGTTCTAATGTTTTACTTGCCTGAGGAAGGGTCCCATGCGACCTGAAGGTTTGCATGCTCTTGCCAATAGAAGTTGGGTTCCCGGTTCCGTCTCATGAGAAAGGCAAAAATGTGGATCTTTGCCAGCAAACATGCACATCAGGCAGTGCAGGGAAAAGGTACTCTGCTGAACGTGCGTGTTTGCTAGCAACGATCCACACTGCTGCCCTTCTCACGAGACGGAAGCTGTACGTCATTTGAGTCCCGGACTTCCCTGTGGTGCTGGTGGGTGAGTATTAATGAACGTGAGAAAATGCCCTTAGTCTCCATCAATTGAAAAAGAGAGATGGAGACAATGTTGTATAGATTATATCATCTGATCTTTAGACTATTAGAAAGTTGTAGTGAAACAGAATCAGAGCTGCTTTACAAGGAAAACAGAGGATGCTGCAGAAGTGTTTATCTGTTGAAATTCTGCTTGTAGACATTTGTCAAATATATTGCAGACTAAATTTTGCCTCTAGGTACACATTTGTAGTTCTCACAGAAGCCAACAGAATACTTATTAGCCCTGTGGCTTTTTTCCCTAAAGAGAAAATCTTGTGTTTTTCCTATAAAATGCTTTCAAGATTAATCAATCTTCTCTCATTAGAAACTTGCATTAGATTTGGTTAAAGGAATACTCTGACATTTCTCCTCTGCATCTGTTTCACCTCCCCCCTGAATGATCAGAGCTGGGTGACATGGATCACTAAGGTTGCTCATGCGGTATTTCCTTTTGTCCTTTAAGTAGATACATGACACCTTCTCTGTCACCATATCCCGCTGTTGTTCTGTCAAGGCATGAGGCAGACATACAAAAGGGAGTGGATTCCTGGCATTTTAACCAGAGAATTCACTGAGATTTCTTTTTTCTTTTCTTAATTTTCTTTCATTTCTTTTTCTTTCCATTTCTTATAAAGTGTGTAGCATGGGGAGGGGGAGGGGGTGGGGTGGATTTCTTTTGCTGACAGCAAGATCTGATAAGTCTTTCAGTAACACCACAGCATGCATGTCATAAGGCAACTGTTGACCACTGGGTGCTGAGAATGAAGCTGTTGCTGTTTTCATAAAGTTTTATTTCCCCAAAACTTGCTTGCTTGAGACTGAGAGAGAGTGAAAGTGGAAGTGAAAGCAATTAGAATTCAGCTAACCCAGCTTTTCTGAAGAAGTTTGTTCCTGTTGTATAAAATTCATCTGGCCCCTTATGGAATACAAATAAATAATAAAAATGGGTCACTAATAAAATGAGTTAGTTATTACAGCAATTGCTTGATGTTACTTATTGGGTGTATCTTAGGCTGCTTTCCGATGTTACATGGCAGGGGTGGGAACGTTAGCAATCGCCACCGCAACTCTCTAATTGCGAGGATTAGCACCTGTCAAAATGCACTACAAGGTGAGCCAGCTCCAATTTGACTCCACCGGTGTGTCCAGTTCTCTCTGGCAGTTTGCTTCTCCTGCCTCCTTCCTGCCCACTGCACTGCCCCTCTGTCCTGCCCCTGCCACTTAGGGGACTCAGTAAAATACTCAGCAAAATATTCTTTATTTTACCGAGTCGTACCAAGTATTCAACAGTATTACCAAGTAGCTCCTGGAAACTTGGGCCCAGTTGTCAGCTACTCAGAAATACTGGCAAATAATTTTTCTTCTACTCAGTTCAGCCCTAGGTACAGGACATGGAAAGTAATCAGGATGTTTATCAAGGGTGCAGAAATGGGACACAATCTCTGGAGTCCAGTTGCAATGTTGTTCTGATGAAGAGGTGTTTAGGGGTGAGATGTGCAATTAGCTGATTGAATAGCAAAGACCCTAACAATAAATTAAAACTACATTTCCTCCCAGTAAACTGAAATCACTGCTTGGCCACCTTATGGTCACAGCAAATAGGGGTATGGATCATACCATATATGGCATATCTGAGCAGATGCACTGTCCTTGTGTTAATGACTTAGGCCGTTTTTACACGGACATCACCCACCCATGAACACCCATAAACACCCATCGGATGGGTCGGAGAGTTCCCATGTAAATGTCCATGAGTGGATGGGCGCGCGTGCACGACCCACCCACCAACACCCATGGAGCAGGCGGGAAGGAGCCGGCATGCTCCGTGGGTGGAGATGGGTGTTCAACACCCGAACGTC
>QEPC01005627.1:550670-561281 GCA_003113815.1 Sphenodon punctatus | reverse complement strand
GGTGTTTCCGAGGGTGGGTGTTTGACCACTGGGTGTGTGCCGACCCCTCCCCTTCTGTTCCACAACCCCCTGTGGCACCGTCCGTGTAAACGTCACCCAGCTCAGCGGCGCCGGGTGTGCTCGCCCACCCATCTCTGCCCAGCTTCACCCACTGGGCCGGTGGCGGGGTCTGTGTAAAAAAAAGGCCATAGCCTGACTTGTTCTGTGATGTATACTTGGATGATCATGAGGTGGAATAGGTGTATGAGGGTTTTCCGAAAACGTATGGTGACTTAAATGTCCTATAAACAAATACCTTATTTTAAAGGTCTTTGATGACACAAAATTGTTTTTGTGGGCCCCAAAAACCCTTAAAATTGATTTTTTAATATCCTGCCCCTTGCTTCTGAGATGGGGTAGGTGTCTAGGGTGCTTTGGCAACATCCTATGCAAGCTTATAGCTGACTTCTAAAAGCAAATTAATTTCTATAATTTTAAAAGCTGAAACTAAGGGCATTTTCACACAAGACACTTTCCACCCACTATACATGTTACAGGGCACCCATAGGGCAACACTGCAGCCCTGCAACATGTATAGTGGGTAGGGTGGCCATACCTCCCCTTTAAAAGAGGATGCTTATGAAAAATACATGGTGCAGGGCTGCACTGGAACCATACAGCCCTGCAACATGTATTTTTCATAAGTGGCCTCTTTTCAAGAGGAGGTATGGCTACCCTAATAGTGGGTGGGTGGGTGGTGGGTAGGTAGTGGGTGGAAAGTGTCTTGTGTGGAAATGGCCTAAGACAAAGCAAAAGCGATTGCGTGTACATCCAAAGAGGCCCTTGACGTTAGTCAGGCTTCAAAGCCGTAGTATGAGCAAGCTACTCCTCCACACCCTGAAAATGAAATGCCAAGGCCCAAGAAGCCAGCCTCCCACCCCCTACCCCAGAGCTTGTCAGAGCTGGGAATTGAACCCTAGTCCCCAGCTAGCAACCCATCTATTGGATCACCTTGTCTCTCTACAGCTGAATATAAAACAGGAGTTCTAGTGATTTGATGTATATGATGACCAGTACAGGAGGTGGGGTTAGGGGTAGGAAAGTCATGAATGAAGGCCAAATAACCATCTGTTTTTTCTGGCTTTAGTTTTCAACCCTGAAATGGACCATATTGGCTTTTCCCTTGCCTTTCACATTTTGAGGTGCACACTCCTACTGGGAACGTTCCATGGAATGCAATGCATGTGCTTTATTTCAATATCCTTCTGCTCCTTAGCATCTCTTAATCTTGATCTGACAACCCTGCTGTAAAATGAGGTGCTGGTAAGGGGTCTGGCCAACTCGGTGGTGTGTGGTCTGGCCAACTCGGTGGTGTGTAGTGGGCTCACCGGAAGTGGAAGGGTGCTCTACTGTTGTAGGAGCTTGAACTCCTGTCAGTGGGACTCCTATCGTCTTTTGAAGACTATGGAGATGGATGAGTGAACTCTTAATTGTGAAGCTTCTAGTCTAGTTCACATAATTTTTAGTTCAAAGTACAGTGTTAGTGGGTGTAACTCCACTGAATTTAGCAGAGTTGTACCCACTTTTATATGACTTAATGTGGTTTGATAAAGATTACTAACATTTTAAAAAATCAACAGGTCTTTTAAAATGCCCTAGCCCCTTTTAGTCTATAAATTATGAATGTATACATCCCTAATTCACTAGTTAGCAAGCAACCAACCAACCCACTCCTTTGATTGCTGTACCTCCTGAACATGCTAGTTGAAACGTTGCTTGATGTCATTTCATGCACAGTAAGGCCGTTATTAGACATGCGCAGCGGCGCCCGCGCTTGTTTTTCAGAAGACCCGGAAGCACGATTTACATGTGACATTGCCGCCGAATACGGGCATGCGCAGGTGATGCGCATCCATTTCCGGCCGTGTATGACCGGCCTTGATCGCTGACCCGGTCAGTTCGCGACCGGAAATGGATGCGCATTGCTCGCGCATGTGTGTATTTGGCGTCGTCGTCACGTGTAAATCGGGATGCCGGGTCTTTTGGAAACAAGTGCGGGCGCCGCCACGCACGTCTAAAAATAGCCTAAGTGAGGTACATAGTGTCCTATGCATGAAACAAATCACTGTGCCACAATGATGGATATTACATAACATATACAGCATCTTTCAGAGCTGTCATGCTGTCCTGGTATAACTACTGCATTGTACTCATCAGAGTTAAAACAGGAACGGCTTTGTCTTCAGGTTCTAAACTTCAGGATAATCTATTTTTAGTGCATGAAATACAAAGCTAGTAATTCTTGATGAACATCTTGAAGAATCAAAAAGATGAATGCAGAGGTGTGTAAAGTGTGTATGTTAACAGTGTTCCTGATTAGTTTCTTTTCAAATGCATCAATTCTGTCATTAAAACACACCACACACCAAAGCTCTGAGAGTGTCTTGTTTCTTCATTCCCAATCCCACTTGACAAACTTGGTTTAAATCTTGCAGAAGTTCTTACTGGGCCACTGGAGTGAGATTGATCAAGGGGCATAAATCATAGGAATCAGATCAGTGTTTGTTTTGCTTAGATGCACCTGGTTTTCCTTCCCTCATATCTCCCCTAAATCTTATGACTTTTCAACTCTACCAGGGAACAGAGAAGGGAATGGATTTAAACTGTCATATCTTTTCTTGGGGGCTTTGGATGTCGGGCCCCCCGGGCTTGATTTACCACTGGAAGTTGGTGATAAAATAGACAAAGACAATAACTATGTCTTCCCTGCTGTTTCATGCCAGACAGAATTGCTTCTCCTCCTCCTCTTGCTAGAGTGACTTTTAAAGTATGCTATGGTTTGACATGTAATCTATTGTATGTGGCTTAATTTTATAACTGGAATGCATACTTGCTTTGAATGCTTAATATGACAAATGAATTCATATCCGTTTCAACAAAGTGAATACGTAGTCCTATTGGTTTCCCACTTTGCGGATACAAATATTCATTTGGGTTATTTTGTTTTGGTTACTTGAGTCATTTGGGTTACTTTGACGATGCTGTTGTGCTCTATATTTTGTACAACAGTGCTATTGAACTATTACTATTAGTGCAATATCACTGTCGTGCAACACAGTGGGTGAATACAGACATGACGCTAGCCACCCTTTAACCACCCTTGGTGGTTATTTATGCATGTTGCAGGGCTGCATAGGGCACCAATACAGCCCTGAAACATGGGGTGATTTCAGACGTTACGGGGCCCATTGGCCCCGTACCAAAATCAACCCATTCATTCCCCGCTGGGGTCACCCTGTCACGCCGCAACAGACGTGCCGGGGGGATCCTGGCGGGGAATCTGGGAGGGGGTGGGGCCGCACGGCGCAACGTGCGGCCACACGGCCCCGCCCCCTCCACGCTCCCGCCGCCCGCCCTCTTGGGAGACGGGCGGGTGGCGGGGCCAATGCGCCACGGCCAGACGTTACTTTTTTTTGGTCCCCGCTGGGGATCTCTTTGACCACGCTTCCCGGGACATTCCCCCGGCTAGCCCGGGAAGCGTGGTTCAAATTGACCCCATGTGCGGATTGACCGTGGCGAACATCTGGCGGCCGCCAAACAGACGTTCGAGACACATTGACCACAGGTGGGTATTCACCATGGTTCACTGTGATCTCGTAACGTCTGAAAATACCCATGCATAAATAACCACCAAGGGTGGTTAAAGGGTGGTTAGCATCATGTCTGTTTTCACCCAGTGATGTGCAATAGCTAAATAGTATCGCTGAGTTAACCAAAATACTGAATGAAATAACTGAGTATTGAAACAAATATGCAAATATTGCATCACTAGCAAAAAAAAAGATAATGTTGGAAAAAATGATTAGATGGAAAAAGTTTGAATACCTCTGGTAAGTGGTAAATAATGAATCTTTCCTTAGCTGTACTTTTTTTTTTTTTTTACTTTATGAAAAAAAATATTTTGCATGTGGTAAGGAGAGAATTTTCAAAGGCTGAGTGCTCAGTCGAATTTAAGTCTCTTATGCCCTCAACTCCCTTAGGCATGTGTCCTTACAGAGTGCTATTTCCATGGTAAATTTCAACTTTTAACACCCAACCTTTTCATCGGTAGTGCTGTTTTAATATCAAAGATCACAGGAATTTATCATAGTTGAAAAAATATTTTTGCTCACTGCATACTCAGAATGTTTGTGTGATTTTGCTTGAACTTTGTATTTTTAAAACCATTTTCATGGAAAGGTCAAGTCTACCCAATTTCAGCTTGAAAGGTGAAGACTTCAGAAAGTTTTGAGGAATTGTTAGCAAGGGCGGGATTCAGAATGGAAATGGTTTTGCATCACATACGGACACCTCAAATATACTAATAGGAGATGAAGACAGAGGTACTGATGAAGCAAAATATGTTTTCAAATGAGATTTTAAAATCAATGGAGAATCACTACGGCGGAGAAAAAACTGGGTCAAATGGCAGTAGTTGCAGAAACGAAAAGGTCTGAATGTCCAGTACTGTGAGCAGATTATAGAGCAGAGGCTCCCAAAGTCAGTGTGATAACTCCACATGGGGCCGTGGCCATCTGCAGATGGGGTCACACAATCTTTAGTTTATTATATATATTTTTACTAATGTTGGGAAGCATTCGAAATACCATCCAGCAGTGAGACACTATAAAAAATATAATGTATTATTATTAATTATTGATATCTGATAGACTCTGCTTATCTTCGTTGCTGTATAAGGTCATAGGAATGTATATACTTAAGTCTCAAAATGGGGTTGCACAAGCAAAAAGCTTGGAAACCACTGTTAAAGGCAATGAGTATGGGAGAAGAAGAGAGAGTGGGTACTTTCACATGGATACAGGTGTGCACAACCCTGGAGCAAGTCCGGGGGTGCACCCCTACGTCTGCCCGCTTGCAGCCATGCCTGGGTCCATTTTAAATGGACTCAGCAGCTGCCATGGACCACGGTCTGCCTGCACAGCAGCTCTACATTGCCCACAATGCTATGGTGTTGCACTTGCCGGGGCAACCCCGGGCCAAGAAAAGGGCTGCGGTGGATGTCTGCCAAGCAGACAGACAACAGCCCTGCCTCTGGTTGCTGCCCTAGGGCTGCGCTGCTCCTGGATGTTCCGGAAGACTGCTGGCGGGGCAGCCCCAGAGCAGGGACAGTCTGTCCCACCTCTGCTGTACACATCAGGTGGCCCACCCAGGGGTGAGGTGGGGCAGAGGCTAGGCAGGTGTTCATGTGAAGGCACCCATTGTCTCTTAGTGGCTGAAAAAAGTCTTTTAAGAATATTTTAAGCCAAAGGATTTTCTAGAATCTCTTTATAAATTAAAATTAATTGGATCGTGAAAGAAATTCATAGCTCCATAAAGCTATGAACTCAGTGAAGCAGATGACTTGCCTCGCTTTGCAGCCTTCATCAGAAACTCTGTGACAGGTTCATGTGTGGCAGGCAAACATTATGGTAATTTCAGAGCCTTAAGAAGCTTTACAGAAGTACATAAATACCGCCTCAGCTACCCAGTCAAAATTACAGCTCAGTTATGGCTGCCCCTTCTCTGGCTTGAAAAGATCACAGGAATAAACATAATCATTCATCTTCCCCTTTAAAGAAGCTGTTTTCTAACAGGAGACCCAAGGCTTGTGTCATGTGTATTTTAAGATGGAATTTTGTAAAGATTGTTACAAATGGAGGGGAGAGAAGGACTTGAGGTGTGGTGGGAACAAAGAAGGATAATAATCCTAGAGGTAGGAAGGTTCATGGAGCTCAGAAGTTCAGGAAGCTCTTGACTACACTAGAGTCAACGGAAGGGGAAAATGAGTCTCAGAAACCAAATAAACTGACTTTGTCCTATTACTATCACCCAATTATTATGCCAATGATGGTTTAGTGAAAGGTTGCCAACCTCCCTGCCCCCCAATTATACCTCCTATAAACCTCTTACTTGACCAAGAAGAGTGATCTCTCTCTCTCTCTCTGTATAATTGTGGGTTTTTAATATATATAAATTTAAAATACAACCCCCTCCCAAACCCAACCCCCTTCCACCTTCCAACAACCTCCCACCTAATCCCTTGCCCTATCCCCAACCCATCCTCCCACTTAAACCAACACCACCACCACCCAATTCAGTCCCCGCTGCCAAAAGCCCGACAGAACAAAATGGTCTTACCTTGCCTCCAAAAGGCCACCAGGCTTGAGCACAGGCGGACCTCCTGTGGGAGGGAGCTCCACAGCAAAGGTGCAACGGCTAAGAACACCCTCTTCATAGTTGAGACCTGGTGAAAAACCGGAGTCTTGAGGAAGTCACCCCCAGTTGATCACAAAGACTGCAACGGGACATGGGGAGCCAGGCAATTCCTCAGGTAGATGGGGCCTAGGCCGTTTAGGACTTTAAAGGTAATCACCATCACCTTGATGAGCCAGTCATCCCTTCTTTTTTGAAAATGTTCTCACACATCACATCTTTTCCTGTTGTTTCTCTGATATTGTAGCTATGTATCTTGAATCTGAAATGAATGATGAAAATGCCACTGAGTAGAGGTATATTGAGGACCCTAGCTTTTGGGGGGGAAAGAGAAGGAGCACATTGAAACTTGTTCCCGAACTCTGATGCTCCTCCTAACATCTAGGCTTCCCCTACCTGCAACCCCCTGTGGAAGGAACCCCCTATGTTGCATCTGTAGTTTCAGAGGGGTGTGGGGTTCGATCCTCCCTCTTTCACAAAATTGGGAGAGGGGGCTTCCTCCCATCTCCCCCTCTCCTTATGTGTCAGTGTTATTGATTTCAAATGGATCAAGATCAGACCATTGATGTTTAACACTGGGAGTCACTGCAATTGCCAGTCCATGCTCTTGAACTGGCATTCTGTGACACTTCATGGCTTGCTTGCATGCCAGATTTGTTTTTTTAAAAAATCAAGTGTTTGGGATTTTGTTTAGGGGTTTAGATATTTGGTTTATTTCCCTCCCCCCACCTTGCTCTCCCTTTGTACTCCCTGCCTCTTTCCACCTCAGCGCAAGTCTCTCATGATTTGTCAGGAAGGCCAAGATGCCATAATTGTGCTACAGTCGGTCTCCACACAACACACTTTTGTCATCACTAAAGTGCTCCTCTCTTTCTGTTTTTTTTTATGTGCACCTGCCTGCGTAGAAGATGCTGGACGAGTGCCAGGACAGACGGAGTTGCCAATTTCTTGTCAATAGCCGACTGTTTGGTGCAGACCCCTGCCCTGGGACCAGCAAGTACCTCATTGTGTGGTACAAATGCAGGCCAAGTAAGTATCTCTCTAGTGAGATTGTTTGCTCTTGGGAGATCTCTGTTCAATTAAACTTCACTGGATTTTTGTTTGTGGAGATATTGCCACCTTCTGCCATTGTATTATAAACTATTTGGGTACAAAACTGCCTTTATCTTTTCTCTTTACTCATTGTCCTGAGAGTTCCTTGGCTCTTTCCTTGACATCAGCAGTCGGCAAAGAAGATTTCTTTTGTAGGTGCCAGGGAGAATTCTTGCCAAAATGTAGTTCCCTCACAGGGCCCTGTATATTCTGTGTTTTCACCATTGCCGCCAATGGTGGATCCTTGTAACACTGTCATTGTTGGGTGGGTTGTTCTATCTTGGTACTACAGGGACTTCAGCTGTGCACTGTAGTAATGGGGCCAGCTTGGCACTGGATTTAGGAAGGTGGTTTTCAAAGGTGAGCAGTAAATCTGAATGCCTCAATGTTTATGTACTCTGCCTACAGACAGCTTAACTGGGTTTGGTTTTTGAGCACCCAGCACCTGACCTCTGTAGGTGACTTGGGGTGGGCTCCCAAGGTGTTTGAGGCATCCAAAATCAGCAACCATTATCTGGAAAGTCTCAGCCCATACCCTTGTCCAATAGCAGTGAATTTACAACTTAGCAGCTGTTGAGAAAAGATCTAATGCAAATTAGCAATGGCAAACAATGTTCACAGTTGGGTGCCTAAAGGTAAGCACATAGACCTGTAGTTATGCACTTAAATTAGCAATATGATGATAGCGCTGGATGTCCCTCTACTAAGGGTGAATAACTACACATATGACTGTTTATTTGGTTTGCAACTTACCTGAACATGCGTTCCCACTGGGTTCCCACACATGCATAGCATCCTGCCAGAGAACGCAGGGAATGAGCAGTGTGTGGGCTAATGCATGCTCACTTGTTCGCATGCCTTTTGATGGGGATGGACAAGTGGCTAGGGTGGCAGTTGTGCTTGGAGCACTAGCCAGGAGGGAACTGGAGAGGCTAGTGGTGGCACTTGGAACATGCACTTGCCTTCTCCCGAGGCCGTCAGTCACCCAGCCACACACACTGTGCTGCTCTCCTCAGCTAAATCCTCTTCTTCTTGGCTTTCCCCTCCCCATTGTGCACCCAGCAACCAAGTAGAGCCGCCCTACCTCCAGGCTCACACTCTGGAATGGGATTAGGAGGCATCGGCAGTAGCACTTCGCTTGTCCGTAGTGCTCTCCGGAGCGTGCTCGGCTGGGCTATACAGAGTGCAGGGGAGAAGGAAGTGCCCCCGCTTTTCCTCTCGGTTTCCACCAGGTTTCTGGCTGGACTTGCTACATTCTGAGGAGCAGAGCTGCCAGAGAAAGAGGTAGGAGCTTCTCCCACCTTCCTTAGCCTAGCCCTGCCTCTAGTACAGCTTCTTCCTCCCCCTAATAGTCCTAAGACCCAGCCATAAGGTGACTGGGAGGGGACCGGAGCGGCTGGCGGCATGAAGCTGTGAGCGTGCACGTTACCCAGACATGCACATCCCGTTTGTTAGGTTTCAGCACTCACAGGATGTGGGTGAGTCTAACACCACACGCACAACTGTGGCTATTGTGTTGTATGTTAACACCCTAAGATTTATGCCCCCCGCCTTTAGCGGCTTGTATTTAGTAATTTATTTTGTCCTGTGGTACACTTGTAGTGTGCTTGTCTGCGCATAGGGGATCCAGTAGCACCGTTGCTGTTGTAGTAAGTGGCGCAGTGACTCCTCGCCTTCCTGCTTTCCACATGGACATAGTGTGAGCTGTGAAGACATCTCATAAAATGCCATAAGATTTGTAGGTAGGTTCAGCTGGGGAGCATAGATCTGTTGAATCTTGAAGGTGCTTGTAGAAACTATCCATATACAAATATTTATGGCTTGGAACACTCCCTGTTCACTAATATGCCAGGGGTGAGTGAATGGGGCATGATGAGGGTGGGGAAAGGGGAATTTTTCTTGACAGAGAGCATAGCTTAGCTTCACTTGATTGCTGAAATTTATTGGATTTGGATTTATTTTCCCCAAGACATTTTCCATGCAGCTATAATTCTTGAAGGTAAGCGGTGGTTTCACGACACAGTTTATTGTTTCTCATCCAATGGGTGAACCATTATTGGCAATCTACCAGATTGACGATAATGTTTTTCATACACTGAGCATTATGCTTCTGCATGGAATAGCAGCAGCAATTTGAGACCTCCGTAGATGCTTCAAGAGTTTACCTGCAAGGCCAGTAGTTAGTGGCAGTGTCAGGACTGGGTTAACACTTCTGAGCTGTATTATGTGTGAGAGTAAGTGTAGGTAAAAACATATGCGCTGGTGCCATGTTGCCATCATGAGCTGGCGCACAGCAGAAATCCGACTGGGCCGCATCAGGGCACCAAATGTACGTACTCGTGGCTGGGCTGCTTGCGTGGCCCAGGAAGGGGGAGGGTGCTACAACAGACACGTGACCGGCTGCCCCTCCCCTCCCCCCTGCCATGCCGTGGCGTCCCCGGCCGGAAGTGCCGGGGGATTTAAATCTCACACCGGTGGCTGCGCTGTATCCAGCTCACTTACCGGTGTGAGATTTAAATCCCTGGAGCTGGTTCCTGCTGGGCTCTCCTGCCGTGCGGATTGCTGCTGCTGGGGTCTGTGAGACACCTGTGGAGGGAAGAGACGTGAGGGGACATTGACAGGTTCCTGGCTCCCCCCCCCGCCCGTGACGTCGGCGGCCGGAAGTGCCGGGGGATTTAAATCTCACACCGGCGGCTGCGCCGTCGGTCGCGAGCCGAAGGGTCACGGCCAAGGGGTGCGGCCCTTTGGGGCCCTTCGGGGTCTGGAGGGGTAGGAGGGGGGTAAATCTGATGGAGGGAGAAAGTGGAAAGTCAGAGGGGGAGGTAGAGAAGGGAAAGCAGGAGGCGGCAGTAACCCAGGTTGCTCCTATTATCCCTTTTGGGAATATGAATAAGGGTTTGGAGGGGGGATTGATATTAAGAGAAGGAAATGGAGGGGGATTGCCCATTGGGGGTGTACCAGGATGGGCATTAGTAAAAGAGGGAGGGGATGAGAGTGAGGAGTATAGTATGACCGCCGATGTGGAGTTGGTGGGACCACCTCCCCCCGGTGAGAGAGGGGTGGAGGTGGTTAGGTTTTCCCTGGTGGCAGCAGGGGATGCTGTGATGATGTGTGGGATCTGCCCCGTTGTTGTGGGGGAGATTACAGAATGGGACATTGGCGAGTCATAAGGGGGTGGGGTTGAGAATTGTTGTCATATTTGTCTTGATATTGAGATGTATATTATGTATTTTGATTGTTGATAATGACTTGGGCCCCCTGCGTGGATTGTCCATGAATGTATATTTT
>QEPC01005627.1:532341-550570 GCA_003113815.1 Sphenodon punctatus | reverse complement strand
TAAAGCTGTAAGAGTGTGTGTGTATCCACACATACATATTGTATATATGCATCTGCACAGACAGGGTAAAAACAGACATGACAGTGGACCACCATGGACCTCTCTGGCACAATCCGGCCTGGACCCTACCCGTACGTATGTGCAGGTGCCGCCAGATGTTGGTCCGGGATTGCCCTGGCTGTGACTTCAGGGGTTTCCCGAGGTCAGAACCCAGGCTAGCCACTGACATGACCCAGGGCAATCCCGGACCAATATCTGGTGGCACCTGCACATACGTACGGGTAGGGTCCAGGCCGGATTGTGCCAGAGAGGTCCATGGTGGTCCACTGTCATGTCTGTTTTTACCCTGTCTGTGCAGATGCATATATACAATATGTATGTGTGGATACACACACACTCTTACAGCTTTACGGGTGAAATTGTAATTGTTAGTCGCTGTATGTTATATGCCCCCTCCTGTGAGTCATCTGACTTCCCTCAGCTCAAACTGCAGAGCCGGGGCACCTACAGAATTAAAATTCAGGAGTGTGAGGGGGATGGAAGATCCCCTTCACCCACCTCTTTCTGACATTGGCCATGGCCCTTTCCAAATGTTGTGACATCACAGTGCTTGGAAAGAGGGTGTGATCACGTCAGAAAGGACTGGGGACCCTTTGCCTTGCCCCTTTCCAACATGACCGCACAGGGTCCCAGAGTTCTATATTACACTTTTATGGGGTGATCGATCAATAGGGGTTACGAGGAAAGTAGCACTCCTTTTATGGACAGTTTTTACTTTGAAATCGAAAATGAAAGCCAGTAGGGAATGAATAAATTAATAAATAAATGGATATAAATTGTTAAGTTAAAGGTGTCTGTAAATGATTATCATAAGGGGAAGTAATTTATCAGGTGTGCTGCTATATTGTTTTTAACCATTTTATAGACTGAATTTTAATTTAACTATTCTGTCACTTATTTCCCGGTGGGGTTGTGTTTGTATGTTTTATGTATTTGTTTTGGTACTTGTTACAGCCTATGGCTACAACAAGAATTGAACTGAACATGACCACACCCCCTCTCTGAGCATTGTGACATCACAGTGCTTGGAAAGGGGCATGACCACATCCTAAAAGGACAAGGAAGCCTCTTTACCCCCTCCTATCTCCAACATGGCCCTGCCACCTGCCTGAAGAGCTTGGAAGGAACAGGGCTAGGCCGGAGCCATGGGGGTGCAGATACAGCCCTTTGCACCTTCCTCCCCATTCTGCAGATGCTCATGTTTTTAGCTCCAATGGTTCAATTTCCTGGATCTGTCAAGATGGTAAACTGGGATACAAGACTGTAAAGGACTCTAGACTCCAAGGGCCTGAAAGATTAAACAAGAGGAGAAAAGAAAACACAGAGTTCTGAGGCAAAGGTGAGAGAGACGGTGAAAGGAGAGACCTTGAAACATGGCTTGAAAAAATGGTACCACGTAGCCTTTCCCTGAGCCCAGGGAATTTCAAAGTTGTACCGTTGGAAAGAACCCACCCTAAAAGGGGAATGATTAACTGAAACTGGATTGAGCGTAGACTACTGGCACAACACACTGAATCAAAAAAATGAGGCCCAGACTCCTGGTTAGGGTTGCCTGGAGACTATAGGTTTTGACTGAAAGTCTCCAGGCAAATCATTGATTTTATTAGCTAGGGGCACCCATAGTAACCTGGAGAAATTGGGACTTCTGGGGGACAGCAGGGAGAAGTCACATCGGAAAGGGGGGTCGGCCAAAGGGACTTTCTGCCCTTTTCCAACGTTCCAATGTAGGCCTGCCCCTACGGAGCATCATGATGCCATGATGTTCCATAAGGAACGGGGTTACTCCAGAAAGGGCACACTGGCTCATTTGCCCCATCTCCTTTGCAATGTTGCCCCAGCCCTTGTGGAGCATCTTGACATCACAATGCTCCATGAGGGGACAAGGTTACATCAGGAAGGATGTGACAGCCACTTTGTCCTACCTCCTCCAATGTGACTGCTCCCCTTCTGGGTGAATGCCTGAAGGGCGGTAGTAACTCTACCCCTGGCTCAGACCAGTGAAGACCATTAGAGTCTATCTGCACTCTTCACAGCCTCAGGCATTTCTGAAAACCTCCCCCATCTCCAGTAGCCTTGTTGATTACCTCTTTGTTTAGGCCTCAAGGCCGTTGCTCAAGGTCAGAGCAGGGAGATATTGATGGGGTTGTGTGTTTACACCTACAAGACTGCTACCTTTGCAGCAGTTCTTCTATGGCTGAGTTGGGACCTCAGTCTGGCACCACGCAGGAACATTAAAACCCTTACACAAGGAGTAATTATTTCTCACTGGAGCGTAGGTAAAACACTATCTCGTTTAGAACCATTAAGTGTAATTACCAAGTAAGCTGCAAGAATGTGTAATTGTAGAGAACGACATGATATTTAATTGGCCTGGCTTTTCTATCCTACCTGAAAGCATGATTCCCCAGTAGAATTAAAACAATTTTACTTTGCTCAAGACGGCAGGGTTGAGACAAGAACATGTCTGATTGGACTCGGGTACCTGGGCCCTGCCCTTTTATTTGTCCCTCCTCAGTAGCCACCCAAGTAGAGCCAGTGTCTAGTTGGTTGATTCTCAGCTTGGTACTCTGCTGCTCCTGTCCTGGGACTCCAAAAAGCCACTTTCCACCATCCCCTTATCCTTGTTGACTGTTGGGACATGGTGGTGCAGCAGGGTTTGAAGTTGTAGCATCCTGATTAAGCACCTTGACCACTCAGCCATCTGAAACCTGCTGTGAGAGTCTTGCATACAGCCTCTGGTGCTTCACTGACTTTCACCAGGGGCAGGGAACCTTTTCCCTCCTGGGGGGCCACTTTGAAAATTTGTACATGCTCCAAGGGCCATATAGAAGTTGGGGGTAGAGGTGCGTAAGGGGTGCACTCAGAAAGATTATGGATCTGTCCCCTCTCTTTGTGTGCATGCCCTTATCCCTGCTCCCTTACCCTGATTGGGAGTAGGAACTGGATCCAGGGGGCAGGTCTAGGAACTGGGGAAGGGCCAAATAAAAATTAGACGTAGATTGCATTTGACTTCTGGGCCTGGGATTCCCTACCCCTGATTTACATCCTGTCCCTTGCCCCTCCTCCTAAGGGTAGGATCTTCAATACAGGGAGTTCTGGCCCCTGAAGGGGATGTTATAAATAACAGAATATCAAAAATTAATAATGGCAATTTTTTCCTTCTTCTAATGGACGAGCCACCATATGTCCATCAAACATTTCTATATTAGGACAGAGCCCACACCACCATTTCACATGGGGCCCAACTTCCCTGGATCCAGCACTATTTCAAAGTCATTTTGGAACGCTTGGATGGAATATGCAAGAAATCTTCCTCATCCCAAGGTGGTTTCTGATTAATGATGAATCAGCTACCTGATTTATTGCCCATGGGCAATACCCACATTTTTGGGTACCATGTCAGATACCCGATGGCCTACCCAAGTGCCGATCAAATAGGGAATTATTGTTGCCAATTTACTAATTATTACTGATTGATAAATCAGTACAGGACAACAGGGAAAAATCAGGATGAAAACTCAAAAAATTGGGATGGAAACGAAAAGAAAATCAGTACTGGAAGTCCGTATTCTTGGACAGGAAGTCAGTAAATCAGGACATTGGGTAACCTGTTGGGCTAAAATAATGTGGTACCAATTAGGATGCAAATGTGGCAAGTCGAATTAAGCAGTGAAAATTTGATGGGCTTACTCGTTTTTGTAGGTACTCATTTCACCTCTATTTCTGATATAGGAAGATGGCATTCTTCATTGTATTTCATCAGGTTCCAAAGTCACCCTTGGGAACCATCATCTTCCGCATCCTCTTGTAATGAATTTCCTCTAAGGCCCTTTTCACATGGACATGCTAACACTGATAAAATGAGTGTTACATTTTATTATACATGTTGCAGGGCACCCATAGAGCACACCTGCAACATGTATAATAAAATGTAACACCCATTTTATCAGTGTTAGAGTGTCTGAGTGAAAAGGTCCTAAGTACCTGCAGAGTGATTCCCAGAGCTGTGAGCCACCATAAGTGTTTTCAGGGTATAACCCTCTGGGGAATGTTGCAGTTGAGCCAACTTGGATGACTAGCTTGATCCAGCTATAAGCAGTGGAGGCAACTGCTGAAGGCAGAAGCACCAATGAGGTTCAGGGGAGCCTAAGTTAGCGTAAAAGCCTGGAGCTTGAGAGTCCTGGGAAAGAAGCAAAGGAGCTTGAGGGAGAAATTCACCTCGGGGTCCTCTCCACCTGAAGAGAGCCCTGTGTTGAGGGCAGAAGAACCTTTCTAATATTGTAAGCCGCCCTGAGCCACCTTTGGCAGCAAGGGCACGGTAAGAAATTGAAATAAATAAATAAATAAATATAAATATATTAAATTTTATAGCATTCCTGTCAAGGAGGGTAGTGTGACATTTGATTGGGTACATGAGGCACAAACCCAGAATTCAGACTTGGGGCAAGTGTGTCCAAGGGCTGGAAGCCTGAGAAAAGGTAGCTAGTGGTGCACATACAGGATCATGCTGAGAAAACAGATGCACCGGGGAACTGAAAGCACAATGGTGGAGTTTATGGAATACAAAGCCTCTTGATGGCTGATGAAAGGGCAATGGGGCCAAATGAGGGAGTGGCGCTAAGGGGCTATCATGCACCTTTCTGCTATACCCCCATCCCATGAGGCTGTGGCGTCCTGAAGTTCCACGTTGGAAAGAGGGTGGGACAATGAGGCTTCCATGCTCCCTTTCTGACATAACCTTGACCTACAGAGTGTTGTGACATCACAGCACTTCATAGGGATTAGAAAGGGGGTGGGAAAATCCTTATGACCCACCCCCTTTCTGATGAGGCTTCCCTTTGCCTCTCCGGGAACCTGCAATTCTCCGAATAAGCCACAGGCATTCCTGGCTGATTTGGAAAAATCAGTGTGCCCTGGAGCCTGGAGATGCTGGGTCAAAACCCAGAGTCTCCAGTGAATGCTGGGGAGGTGGCAATCCTACCCCCCTCTCATCTGCCACAGCATTTCTAATCTTTTCCAGAAAGCAGTAGATTAACTGTGCAGACCTTTCCATTGCACATACTGGGCATAGAAAGCTTGCTGGGGTGCTGCCAAACAACATTTATGGAATGTGCTGAAAAAGAAGGGACACTGAAGCAAAAAAAAGAATATTTTAGCAGAGGAAAGACATGATTCAGTGGCGGTTCCCTTAGGATCAGATGCTGAGCCACTGGAACCCAATGAGAGCTTTATCGCTGACTTCAATGTGCAAAGGATTGTGGCCTACTGACTAAGGTTCTGATGCTGTCCCTTTATTTATTGATTTATTTATTTCCTTGGTCTTGTACCCCTCACCGTCCTGCTCACAAAGCAGCTCAGGGCGGCTCACAACAAATATAAATAGAAGCTTTGCCATCGATAACAATGGGTGCTGGCTGAAGTCCTAAATTCACAAAGTGCAGGGCTTTGCCCAGAAGACCATTAATCTAATTAAACGTGTTCTTACTACCTTTGCTCCTTTGACACAATTTGCTGCGCCCTATGCAGAAGAAGAGGGGGAAGCCTCTGGAAATAATAGTTTCTTTTGGACCTACAGAGATCCCGAGTAAAGGCAAAAAGGAGGCCCAAAGTACTCTTTGGCGTCTTTAGCCCTGGTGATGGATTTTAGTGCTGTGACAGATTGGTAATTTGGTGATAATCAGCCCTTTCAGAAAAGCATTAGTCTCCTGCCTGAGACAGTTTTATTGGTGGCAGGAGAAGTTCATGGCATTGTTTGCTGCATTGCTACTCAGAGGCAGCTGCGTTATAAGCAGGGACCTGTGTTCACAGCATTTTCCACATTGGCAGCAACAGGGAAAACGCTGTGAACATAACTCGTGCTGATAAGCAAGAAGATGGAACGTGGTCTGTTAAAGTGGCACATCCTCCTGGTTTAGCTATTGATGCAGTAAAATGCACCCTCTTACTTTCTTGCATCCACCATCTTATTGTTTTGCATATCTGTATTATTTCAAAACCGTTCTTTGATTTAATATTTGTTAGTCTTTAAAGTGCCACTGGACTCTCTGTTCTTGTTATAACTATAGAATAACACGACTACATTTCTAGTATTTGTTCTTTGATTGTGTAGATTGCAAAGATTTACAAGGGCAATAAGCCTCAGGTAGCAAGTGGTGCAGTGATGAAAAGGTGTAATTAAAAGGCCGTTGTAAATAGTGGATGGTATCTGTCCCCTGTGAGCCCTGGGTCTGATGGAGCTCTTATAAATGAATCTTTAATACTTTGTAGTTAATTCTATTTTAAGCCTTCACTGCATGGAGATTTTCAGATGCTGTTCGGTTGCCCTCTTGCCAAAACACACTCATCATTTGACTGTCAGGAACAGGATTAAAAGAAGCTGTATGATTTCATTGTCAGTGAATGCAGAAATTATTGTCAGTCAGTGCACCCTGTTTGCATGGAAAAGGGGGCTTAAGAACATAAAAACATAAGTAGTGCTGTACTGGGTCAGACCAATGGTTCATCAAACCCAGCATCCTGTCTCCAACCGTGGCCAATCTCTGTCTCTTGGGAGAATAGCCTGACAGGTCACAATGGGCAATCCATTCCGTTGTTCCAACCCCCAACAGTAAGAGGTCATGTTACGTCTCCAAAACCTACCTGGCTAATAGCCATAAATGGACCTATCCTCCAAGAACTTATCCAATCCCCTTTTAAAACTAGCCACATTACTGGCGTTGACCACTTTCTCTGGCAGCAAATCCCACAAGTTAATTGTTTGCTGAGTGAAAAAAATACTTTCTATTATTTGTTTTAAATATGCTACCAGTTAATTTCATGGAGTGTTCCCTTGTTCTTGTACTTTTAGAGAGGGTAAATAACCACTCCCTGTTTACATGTTCCAGACCATTCATGATTTTACAAACTTGTATCATATGCTCTTCCAGTTGTCTCTTCTCCCAAGCTGAAGAGCCCTAACCTATCAAGCCTTTCTTCATACAGGACTTGTTCCATACCCGTGATTATTTATGTTGCCCTTCTCTGTACTTTTTCTACTTCTACTATGGGCTAATTCAGACGTGCGTTTAAATCGCACAGCAGCGGCGGCGGCATCGGGCAATTTAAAGCACCGCGCACTTCCGGGTTGGTGTGAATGCACTGACATGCACATTTCAGCCTAACGCGAACTGTTGGAGTGCGGTTTTGAAAGCTGCTCCGAGCAGCTTTTAAAACCGCACTCCAACAGTTCGCATTAGGCTGAATTGGTGCATTTACACCAACCCGGATGTGCGCGGTGCTTTAAATCGCACGGTGCCGCCGCTGCGGCTGTGCGATTTAAACGCACATCTGAATGAGCCCTATGTCTTTTTTGAGATGGGGCAACCAGAACTGCACACAATATCCAGTTGTGGTCATACCATAGATTTATATAGAGGCATTACGATATTTTCAGTTTTATTCTCTATCCCTTTCTGAATGATTCCTGACATTCTGTTTGCTGTACGCTGAGGATTTCAATGTATTGGCCACAATGACTCCAAGATCCTTTTCCTGAGTGGTAACTCCTAATTTAAACCCACCATTGTATACATATAATTTAGGTTATTTTTCCCTATATGCATCATTTTGTACTTGTCCACATTAAATTTCATCTGTCATTTGAATGCCTAGTCACCCAATCTTGCAAGATCCTCCTGCAATTGCTGTGAAGCCTTCTTCACAGTCTGCTTGGGTTTAACTACTTTGAATAACTTTGTGTCATCTGCAGATTTGATCACCTCACTCTTTAGTCCCTTCTCCAGATTGTTAATGAATATATTAAACAACACCGGTTGCAGTACAGATCCCTAGGGCACTCCACTAGTTACTTCTCTCCACTGTGAAAACTGACCATTTAGTCCTACTCTTTGCTTTCTATCTTTTAACCAGTTGCCGATCCACAATAGGACACTGCCTCTTATCCCATGACTCCTTAATTTCCTCAAGAGTCTCTGATGAGGGAAACACCTTCTGAAAGTCCAAATACAGGCCAAAGTCACACCTGACATGGTGACGAGGGCAAAAAAGCCGCAAGGCAAAGATGCGGCAGCACGGAGGAGCCTAGTGCTGGAAGTAGTGCCAGTGCAAATGGGGTTCAGCCACGGCTTTACTCGCACGTGACAGGGCTGGAGTTTGCTCCCTGTCATGCGCAAGTAAAGTCGCAGCAAAACCCCATTTACACCAATGCTATTTTTGGCATCTGGCTCCTCCCCACTGCTGTGTCTTTGCCTTGCAAAGTCTTTTGCTGCTGCCGCCACGTCAGATGTCAATGTGGTCACACTTATCCACATGCTTATTTACATCCTCAAAAACTCCAATAGTTAGCGAGGCATGACTTCCCACTGCTAAATCCATGTTAATTCTAACATCTATCCATGTTAATTGTTTATCAATATGCTCAGTAATTCTGTTCTTAACAACCATTTCCAGCAGTTCGCCCGGCACCGACATCAGACTCACCGGTCTGTAATTTCCAGGATCGCATCTGGAGACCTTTTTAAAGGGCTTGTGATCCAGTGGGGTCTGTAAAAAATACACAGCCTGATTCTCCTCTTGCTTTCACTACTAGCATTCTATTGATAACAAAGGAGTATGAATTTGTATCAGTAAAAATGGAGTATGTACCTTAGTAATTTTACTTTTTTGATAAATGGAATTAAGTTTACTTAATTCAACTCAGTTCAATTTATGATAAATCATGTGTTGTCTTGTATTTATCTAGTATGTTAATTGTATATGAAGTAATGGGCTATAGCGAAAACTTTGCCGTCAATAAAACTGAAATGAACTGAGTACAAGCCTATATGCTTCAATGGGTCCCAATATCATCCCCATTGGCTTCAGTGAGAGTTGGACTGGGCCTCTAGTGCCCAAATGAAAACAGTTTTTCAAAAGCAAACTGTGTGTTTTACTTGTTCTATTCTGACTTCAGTTGTGTAAATCATAGAGTTGTGACTTCTATAGACTCAGCCAGCCATCCCCTGGTGTGTAAGCCTCCTCTGAGTTCTATCAGGAGGGGGAATAGTAAAGAATATTTAAGCTGTGGGGGTGTTTTTGTTCTTTGATGAATAAGAACACAGAAACACAACTAGGTTTCTCTAAGCAACTCCTTACAAAGGCAGGTGGGTAAATAGTATTTTCAGAGGGCGTGAGAGGTCATGACCTTTGACCTGAGGTATAAAAAAATTCTGGCAAATCCATAGACATTGTGCACAAATATTCATATGTTTATGCCCTTAAGATTGAAACTGTGTTGGGCTGACGTAACAAATGATTGTGATTGTTGTGGGGATAGGAGAAATGTTTTTTGTTTTTTAACAATTATAATAAGATAGGAAACTTCTTTGACTCAAGAAAAAGAATGTTTCCTAGTAATTAACCTTAACAAACAAATTTGTGAGGCAACTGCTGTTAAGGTTTTTTGAAATGAAAAGTAAAATTTCTACTCTTAATGCTGCACCAACAATCCTAGAGCAGCTAAGAGCCAGTTGCATATTGTACGAAAGGGCAAAGATTTGAAGACAAGACAGCATGATCCTGCCTCCATTAAAGTCAGTGGCTCAGCTCCCATTGGCTCAACTGGATGAGGACTGCACACTTAGGAGAGTAATGAAGAGGTCTGAAAACCTTCTTCAAGGCGGAGAGGGACATCTTACTAAAGACATACTTGCAAACCTTCTCTCAAGCCTGGAAACGTTTGCTTGTGTAAAAATTCAGTAGGACTATCCGTGTGAACAATGTTCTGCAAAATCAAACCTTCATTCTGGAATATTCACCTGTGCTTCCTAGTGCTGTAACTATGAACACAAAATGATTTACACAGCACTTCACAGGAACATGAATAAGCTATTCAAGGCAAATAATATGGACTCCCCGAACAAAAGATCATAAGGCTCATTTAAAAAAGATTTTTTAACAATAAAGAGGAAGAGAAAAATAAAATCTTAATGCACATAGAACTTTTAATGTGACAAGTAATAGGACAAATTCTTCTCCTATTTATGCATTCTCCTGCTTACCTCATAGACTACAGAATAAATGAGAATGGAGTTGCACCAGTAACTACTCTTATTTATTCTTCCAAACATCTAGATGATGTAGTTGAGTGGGTTTAACCCACTTTTTCATATGCAGAAACCCCCTGCATTATGTCTGTTTAGAGTGAAAGTTGTACCACAACTATTGTAGGCAATTGCAATTTGGGGACTACTGTACAAATTGGAGAAAATCCAAAATACATTTCTTAGGACTATTCTGGGAGTACCCAAATGTACACCTTTAGCTGTTTTACGAGCAGAGACCCTATGGCCATCAATTAAAACGCAAGCTCTGTATCTAATAATACAATTCTGGCTGAGAACAATCCTATTCCCTTTGGTATCTAATTCATTTGTTTGCATTGCTGGTGAGTAAGGGTATGAGGGATGTGTGGAAATGTAAAATCGAGATTGAGGTTGCCAAGCTGGGTTTGTCAAAAGCCTCACTGGGTTCATTAGGTGCCAAAGCAGCAGGGGAGTTTACTAAGAATAGGACAGTAGACCAGGAACTCCAAAACGATGCTACCTTATTAGTTAAACAAAAGGTGGCCTTAATATACCCTGAAATTCGTTTGTATTTCACAACTGGTCATTATCTATTTGTATGGACTGATTTTAATATTAGGCGAGCCTTAACACTCTTTAGAGCTGAAGTCTTTCCTTCCGCTGTTCTTGAAGGGCGTTATAATAAGGTCCCGAGAGAGATTAGGTATTGTATTTACTGCTCGAGTCAACAACTCGAAACAGCTAAGCATGTCTTCTTCTGCTGCCCACTTTATTCTGGAATTCGGGAGAAACATTTAGCTCCCTATATGGGAGATTATTCCGAATTGCAATATGATGCTCTTCTGCAAAAACTTTTATGTGGTCTTGATTCTGTACACTCAAAGCGAGTTGCCAGATTTTGTTTCTTAGTGCTATGTATCAAATGAAATGTTGTAAATGGATAATAATTTAGATTTTATGGTTATAATTTGAAGTTTGTACTTGTACTTTTTATTATTGTATATTGAAAAGACCCGAGTGGTCAATCAATAAATTATTACCTACCTACCTACCTACCATATGCAGAAACTGAAAAAGTAAACAGAGTTTAAGGGACACAGTAGGCTAGATCAGTGATTTCCAAATGTTTTGACTGTGACACTCCATTTTGAGACATAAATATTGTATTTATTTATTTATTTAAATTTTTATTCCACCCTTCCTGCAGCTTACAATATCAAAATATAAAATACAAATAGAAAACAACAAAAAAATATAAAAACATAAAATACCCCCTAACCCTATACCATCCCCCCAACCCCTCTCCACCCCAACTCCCCAACCTCCTAACTTACAACACCCCCTCCCCAACCCCCCACTGCCAAATGCCATCATGAATAAAACAGTTTTACACTGCCTCCTAAAGGCATTTGAGCCTGGACATAAACGAGCCTCACAGGTGAGGGAGTTCTACAGCTGTGGAGCAGTGGCCAAGAATGTTCTCCTTGCTGTGGAGATCAAGTTAAAAACTGGTACCTCCAGTCAGGCATCCCCGGCCAACCGCAAAGGCCGTGATGGTACATGGTAGGCCAGGTGATCTGCCAGATAAATGGGTCCCAAGCCGTTTAGGGCTTAAAAGGTCAAAACCAGCACCTTGAATTGTGCCCGGAAGACAATAGGAAACCAGTACAGATTCTTTGTGACCCG
The DNA here is from genome assembly GCA_003113815.1 of Sphenodon punctatus. Lineage (NCBI taxonomy): Eukaryota > Metazoa > Chordata > Lepidosauria > Sphenodontia > Sphenodontidae > Sphenodon > Sphenodon punctatus. Next base: position 538,763 of record QEPC01005627.1, on the reverse strand, counting down.
CCCCCATAAGGAACTGGGCCACTGCATTCTGCACCAGCTACAGCTTCTGAACAGTCTTCAAGGGCAGTCACACGTAGAGCGCATTGAAGTAGTCTAGCCTTGAGGGAATGAAGGCATGGTTGATGGTTGCTGGATCCAAATCAGAAAGTAAAGGCTGCAGCCTTCTCACCAGATGGAATTGGTGAAAAGCACTTCTGGCCATCACTGCCACCTGAGATTCCAGGTGTAGCGATGGATCCAGGAGCACTTTAAGGCTGTGAAACTAAGTGACCTGGGGGAAAGGGCGGACCCCATCAATAACGGAGGTCCCAATCCCCCCCCAAATCACAAGACCAGCCAACCATCATCACCTCAGTTTTGTCAGGATTCAACCACAGTTGACTCACCCTCATCCAGTCCCCTATAGCAACCAGGCAATTGGTAAGCATCAATATTGCAGGACCTGGGTTGGATGAAAAAGAGAGGTAGATCTGGATGTCATCAGCATAATGACACCCAGATCACCTCATCAGCATAATGTTGACACCTCACTCCAAACCCCTCCATGATCTCGCCCAGCGGCTTCATATTCATGTTGAACAAGAGGGGGACAGATGGAATCCTGTGGAACCCCGCAGGGGAGATCATAAGGCAACAATGAGCAGTTGCCCATCACCACCCGCTGAGGCCTCCTCAACAGGAAAGAGCAAAACCACTCGAGCGGTCCCGGACACCCCCGCCAGGTCCTGCAGTTGAGTCAACAACACCTCATGATCAACAGTGTCAAAAGACGCTGATAAATCTAATAGGATCGACATGGTGGAGTTCCTTCTGTCAATCTTCAGGTGTAGATAATTGACCACCAGCCTCTGTGCCATGCCCAGGATGAAAGCCAGACTGAAAGGGGTCCATTAATCCTATAGCATTCAGATGGGCCTGGAGCTTACATGCCACCACCTGCTCAATAACCTTCCCTAAAAAGGGAGGTTAGACAGGCCGATAGCTGGCAGGGGAGTCAGCATCCAAGGATGTTTTCTTGAGCAGAGGCCAGACAGTTGCCATCTTAAGGGAGTCTGACATCCTGCTCTCCTGAAGGGAGACATTGCCAACTCCAGCCAGCAATGGTCCTAATGTCTTTCGGCTGGCTTTCACCAACCAGGATGGGCATGGATTTAATTCACAACTTGTGGCCCGCACAGCCCCAAGCACATCCTCCGCATTTATTTATTTTATTTTTATTATTGCATTTTTATGCCACCCCCTCCAGCATAAGCATCTTGGGGCAGCTAAACAATTTTAAAACAAATAATATCATAAAATATCTCAACAATTAAAATACTCCAACAATAACCCCCACCACCCTAACCCAACCCACCCGTCTCTCGGTGGAACAGCCATGGTCTTACACTGTCTATGGAAAGAGGGGAGGTATACGGCCAGGCAGACCTTCAACAGGAGGGAGTTCCACAGCCACGGAGCGGCCACCGAGAACACCCTCCTCATGGTTGACATCCTGGAAACCTGGGCGACCTCAAGGAGGGTGCCCCCAGCTAATCGCAGAGACTGATCCAGAATCCGGAGGGTGAGGCAGTCCTGCAGATAAGTGGGACCCAGGCCGCTTAGGGCTTTAAGGTCAGAACCTACACCTTGAATGAGGCCTGAAAGCCTATCGGCAGCCAGTGCAGAAAACGGAGCACTGAAGTAATATGCTCGAGATGACTCGTCCCCCTAAGGAGATGAGCTGCTGCATTCTGCGTCAGCCTCAGTCTCTGGACTGTCACCAAGGGTAGCTCCAAGTAGAGCGCATTACAGTAGTCCAATCTCGAGGTAATAAAAGCATGGATGATTGTGGACAGGTCCGAGTCTGAGACATACAGCCTAAGGCGTCTGACCAGATGTAGTTGGCAAAAAGCACCCTTCGCAAAGCCATCACCTGGGCATCCAGGCAGAGCTGCAGATCTAGGAGCACCCCCAGACTATGGACCTGAGATATCAGGGGAGGACTGACCCCATCAATGATGACGGCCATCACTCCCCTGGCTTTCCCCGCAACCATCACCTCCGTCTTGTCGGGATTCAACTTCAAGTGGCTTGCTCTCATCCAGACTCCCACAGCTGACAAACATCGGGTAAGCACTGAGACTGCTGGGCCTGGGTCTGATGAAAAAGAGAGATACAATTGGGTGTCATCAGCATATTGATGATACCTTACACCAAACCCTCTGACAACCTCCCCCAAAGGCTGCATATACATATTGAACAGGAGAGGGAATAAGATGGAACCTTGTGGGACTCCACACATGAGGCCCCAGGGAAAAGATGAGCAATCACTCAGCACCACACGCTGAGTTCTCCTGGCCAGGAAGGAGCGGCACCATTCAAGAACAGTCCCGCCCACTCCAGTCCGGTCCCACAACAGAGTCCCCAACAACTCATGATCAACAGTGTCAAATGCAGTCGAGAGATCCAATAGGATCAACAGGGTCATATGATCCTGGTCCAACTCTCAGGAGAGGTCATCAACCAAGGCCACAAGCGCAGTCTCAGTGCCATAACCCGGATGAAATCCTGCCTGTGAGGGATCCAGGAAACTGATTTGATCCAGATGCTCCTGAAGCTGATGAGCCACCACCCATTCAATAACATTCCCTAAAAAGGGAAGGTTAGAGACCGGCCGATGGCTGGCCAGGACATCAACGTCCAATAATGGTTTTTTGAGCAGGGCCACACCACCGCCTCCTTGAGGCAGTTCAGCACCCTACCCTCCCTAAGGGAGGTGTTGACTATCCTGACCAGCAATGGCCCCAATGTCTCCTGACTGGCTTTGACCAGCCAGGACGGGCATGGATCTAATTCACAATAAGTGGCTCAAAACACCCCAAGAACATCCTCTGCATCAGAGAGTGACACACATTGAAATTCATCCCATAAAGCAGGTCAAGATGGGGCTTCAACTGCCTCTGGTTCACCCACTGTTAGAAGTGCAGCGTTGAAACCGTGGTGGCATTGGTGGGCGAGCAACTGAAATTGATCCAAATAACAAGGACAAGGCTGGAGCTCTACAGCCCCCAACTCTGACTCTGTTATAGAAACAGTCTCGTCAAAGTCATGGTGAATATGAGCAATTTTGTCTGCAAAGTAATCAGTAAAAATGTCACATCAGGCATTAGATGACTCCAACGCCTGGTGGAGACAGTCCACATTAATGAGACCTCTCACTACCCAGAAAAGCTCCACCAGACAAAGCCGGCTTCACCACTATCACAGCCATGGCATAGACTTTTAAAAATAATCTATGCTGCAATCGGTCAGATTCAGCACGAGTCGAGCGCCACCTGCACTCTGACTACCTTCCCACTTCATCTGCCTCAGGCCCTCCGTATACTACAGGGATTTGTGTTGGCGCAGTGGTGGGAGCAGTTGTCTGGGTGCTACCGTGTTGATGACCTTGGTCAAAATGCCATTTTACAGGGTGACCAGGTCATCGACAGAGCAGCCATCAAGGTTAGTAGGTAAATCCCCCAGAGAGTTCTGGAATCCAGTTGGATCCATGAGGCTCCGAGGACAGACCAACCTAACCGGTCCATCACCTTGATGGGGGCATAGAAGGGGTGGGATCCGAGCCTTCAGGAAGTAATGATCCAGCTATGACAAGGATGTTATATCAGCACCCCCAATAATTGGAACCTCTGTTTCCAGGCGAGTGCAAAACATCAAATCCATCATGTGTCCCTTTTCATGTTTTGGGCCCACCACTACCTGGGATAGGCCCATGGTTGTCATGAAGGCCATGAACTCCTGCTCTGCTCCTAAAAGGTTGGCTTCGGCATGAATGTTGAAATCCCCCAAGACAATAAGTCTGAGCAATCTCAACACCACCTCTAAGACCAGCTCAGCTAGAACAGTCAGGGAGGCTGTAGTGCAGTGGGATGCTTGGTACACTAGGAATCCCCAATCTATCCGCAGCCAAATCACACACAAGATGGACACATTCCATACCAGATGGATACCTCTGGAAGGATAAGGAATCGCTAAAAACCATGGCCACACCGCCCTCCCAGCCCACGAACCTATGCAGATGCTGCACGGAATGCCTGCCCAGCACCACCTGAGCCAGAACTGGCCCAGATTCCTCGTCCAGCCAGGTCTCCATGATCCATACAAGGTCAGCAGCATCATCCAGGATAAGCTTCTGGATGTCATTATATAATCCCATCGAAAGCATGTTGGTATTAACTGGAACTATGATCTCATCCATGGGTGGCATCATTATTATTAATTATTGTTATAAATGTATATACTTACCTTTTTCAAAAGGCCTCAGGACATCTTAAAAACACAATATCAAAATACAAATATCACCTTAACCCATACAAGCAAGTAATCTGCGAAACCCACCCTATCAACCACTCCCTAATACAGGGGTGTGTCCTGGGGGCCACGTTGAATACTAGTACAAGCGCCCAGGGCCACATAGAGGTTGGGGGCGGGAGTGTTTAATGGGTTTTTTCAAGAAAAGGAGGGCCCAGATCATGGCTCTGTGCTGTGGTCTGTCCCCCTACCCTTGTGGGCAGGCCCTCCTCTCTGCTCCATTATCCTGAGCTCAGTTTTTCAGTGCTTGGGGGGTAGAGAATGGATCTAGGGGCCAGATCCAGGCACTGGAAAGGGGCCACACAAAAACTTGCCGAGGGCCACACTTGGCCCCCAGGCCTGAGGTTCCCCACCCCTGCAACAATACAATAAAACTTGAAAAATAGAACGTAGCTAACACATCTCCTCATTCCCACCCACACCCTTGTCTCTCTGTCAAGGAATTCTATGCCCCGGGCCCTACCATCACATATCTACCTCCTAATTCCCTTCCCAATGCCTTCGCCCCCCTGCTCTTATATGGGAGGCATGGCATATCCACCCATGGTTGCGTCCTGCTCTTCCCACTCACTCCTTCCACCCCACTTGGGGTCCTGACTCTCAGTATGGGAATCTCTGGGCTAGATTTTCCTCTCAATACACCAACTTTATTTCAACCTTTAGTCCCAATTTACAACAATTCATCATGTGTAAGAAAAGTCTGGCTCAGTGAGTGCACGGAAGATCAGGGATTAGAATGTAGTTGTAGCTGGCTCCCAGTGCTACATTTAAACCTCATAATATATTGCATACATTTCAGTTCTATTTTCCTTTGGCTCACAATAATACTCACAATAATAGTTTTGTTTGTTTGTTTGACAGTAAAATCCAGCCTAGTGCATCTGAGCCCTGCTTTGAAAATGAAATGTAGCAGTTAATTTGCAGCACTGCCAGCATTTTCAAAGCAGAATGTAAAAAGACAACTGGTTCAGTCTAATGAAAGTGACAGGGGGGGAAAGGCTCCTTTTAAATGCTGCAAATTGGATGGGTGCATCAAGAGCATAATGTTAAGGGAATCTGACAAGGTCGTCTATAAAGAACAGTCTTCCCACTTGTCGAAGCAGTTTCAAACCTCCAGAATTTATTGGGGGTTGTGTTTGCAGCTTGATTTTTTTTGAAGCTGGAAAAATTCCTGCTTGATAAGTAATTGTATTGTTTTCCAAGATGCAACTTTCAGCCTTTCATATGACTTTAAACAAGTAACTAGTTACAACTAGACTTGGGGGTTACCATACTTTATAGTTTAAAACATCAGTCAATGAAGCTTTAAAGAAAAGCCTCAGCCCTGAAACCACTTACTCCAGAGTAGCCCTACTGAAGGTAATGGGACTACTCTGAAGTATGCCATTGTAGGCTTGCAGTCACAAGAACACTTTAATTCACCCCTCCCCACAAGTGTTTGTAATGTCCCCTTCCTATGTCTCTCCCCCAGCTCCTGTCTCTCAGATTGTAAGCCCTAGGGGCAGGGACCATGTCTATTTTATTACTTTGTAAAGAGCCAGGTACACTGCTGGCACTATATAAATGTTTGTTAATAATAATAATAATAATAATAATAATAATAATTAATAATCTGGACTGGATGGACAATCTCAAGGCAGAAGGCCTTTTTTTCCCCCAGAGCAGAAACTGTGTTACTGTCTCCTATACCATCAGGACCCAGGACTAGAACCTGTCACAGGGAATGGGGGAAAGGAGGGGGGAACGACAGGGATTGGGGTCCAATCAGGCAGGAAAACTAGGGAAGTGGACAAGAGGCCCAAGTATACGGAGCAGCTACCTCTATCACCAGAACTTTTCTCGGAGGCTATAATGTCCCTCAGGGTAGAGTGTGGGCTTTCCCCCTTTCTCAGAGGGCAACCCTTTTCATCATCGGGATGCAAGGAGAGGTAGCCAAATGCCCCTGAGGCCCAGGGAAAAGACAAGGGTAGAGGGAAAGAGGCAGGCGCTCGGGGGTATAAACGAGATCCTGGGCACCGTGCAAACAGAAGTGAAGGGAAGCGGCAGGGGAAGGGAAGGACCCAAGGGAAGGG
>QEPC01005627.1:505915-519112 GCA_003113815.1 Sphenodon punctatus | reverse complement strand
TTCTTGTTTCCAGTTTCCTATTAAACACAATCTCTGCTGATGACAACCCATGCTTCAGAGGTGCTGTCTATAATTTAGCAGTACCAAACAGTGATCTGAATTAGACTCCTATGCCCTTTTTTGATTCCTTTTCATTATTTGTATACCCTTTTCCACTAGACCAGGGATGGGAAACCTCAGGCCCAGGGGCCAAATGCGGCAAGTTTTTGTGTGGCCCCTTTCTAGTGCCTGGATCTAGCTCTTAGATCCATTCTCTACCCCCAAGTACTGAAAAACTGAGCTCATGATAGTGGACCAGAGAGGAGGGCCTGCACACAAGAGTAGGGGACAGATCCATGGCATAGATTCATGATCTGGGCCCTCCTTTTCTTGAATAAACCCGTTAAGCACCTCTGCTCCCAACCTCTATGTGACCCTGGGAGCTCGTACAATATTCAGTGTGGCCCCCAGGACAGAAAAGGTTCCCCACCCCTGCACTAGACCATTAGAATAAGACTGGATGTAGCATGATTAAACTCCTATTGGTTTGCAAATGATCTAAACTCATATCCACCAAATTGTGGTCCCCTGGTTTATTTCCCCCCCTAGGTGCTTTGAGTTCCCTGCCCAGTATCAGTTGAATATAAAATCATTTGTTCCCCCCCCTCCAGATGAGTACAAGAGCAAAGTAGCTTGCGAAGATGACAAGCTGAAACTGAGCTGCAAGCGAAGCATGGTGATAGCCATTTACTCTGCGATCTTTGGAAGAACCCAAGGAGGAAGCCTGGAATGTCCATACCAAAATCTAGGGACACCTACAATAGGTAAGGACAGCAAATGCCTGTGTGGTTTAGCCAGTGCTCCATGCTTCTCCTTCTTTTTTCTTTCTTTTCTTTTTTTAAATTTTATTTTAAAATTTTGTTTTAACTAAAGAGATAGCAATACGTCTTCATCCTTTAGGTGTAAAGAAGTTTTACTAGTCTCCCCAAGCTGTCACAGGGCAATTTGTCACGTTCAGCAGACTAAGTATTTAAGTTTGCTTGTTGGGTGTCTTATTCGATATTCCTTTTCTCCACGCCCTGAACCCCATATACGCTGGTAGTGAGTTACATTAGGGACAGATGTTGTGAATTGCCTGTGGCACTGTCTAATTTGAGACTGTATTTGGAGTTTATAAAGAAGAAAGTAGAACACAGGAGGGGAAAAGAATCTTCAAATTAAGCTGTTAAATTGCATCAGGTTACGGTTGATTTAAAGTAACGTTACGTAGCTTTCTTTCCTCTCGGGCAATTCACAAGGTTCTGTCTTGCTGAAACAAGAGTCTGCATATGGGGAGCTGCTTAGGACTATCATTGTTGTACAAAACATTTTTGCCTCACTTAAAGCTGGGCCTGCTGAAATATGAAATCTAAACTACTCCCACGCTTCAGGGGGAGTAGAGTTTTTTCTGTGGAACACTTTACTGCTCAGGTGGGGAGGAAATATTTTAGTAATGGGGGTAGGCAGCATAAATAGCTGCCCATGGTGCCTCATTATGGCATTTTTTACACCGACAGCGCTGCGGGCTCGATGGATGGAGGTGGGTGGAGATGGGTGGGTGAGCACACCCAGAGAACACCCATGGGCGCTGAACAGGGAGACGTTCACACAGACACCACCATGGGGGGTTGTGGGACAGAAGGGGTGGGGCCGGCACCCACCTAATGGGCACCCACCCAACCATGGCCACACCGAGCAAACACCCATGACGTTTACACAGACTGCCCATACACCGAACGGAGTGGAACCCACGCCCAGCACAGTGATGGTACAACGTGGCCGAGAGAGGGCAAACGAAGCCGTAGCATATAGCACCGCCCCATCACCGCCAGACCCTGAGCGGGCGGGGGAGGAGGGAGCCGGACTGTCAAGAGATACAAAGAAGGAGCCCCGAGACACAGGCCAGACAGCCGGATGCCACGGACCCCCGGAACCCAGATCACACCCGCACACCACAGTGCACACAGGGAAACCCAGCATGATGAGGGAGAAGGGGGGAGGAGGCTGGGAAGAACAGGTGAGCCCCGACACCCCCAGGCATGGACTACTGCTTACAGAACCCCCAAACCCAGGAACAACATGCCAGGAACAGGACAGCTGGGTTGAGGGTGGCAGGCGCCAAAGCGCAAGGATTAGGATTGGAGAGCACAGAGTGGACAGGTGCCTCCCAAAAAACACAAGGCGACTGTAACATAGCAGCAGCCCGACAAGCACGGGGCAGGGATGCACAGGGCTCAGGATTAGCCCCACAACATGGGAGGGAAGGGGCGGGGACACATGAACCTACGCAAACAGTGGAGGGGGTACGACCCAGATGACAGGGTACCAAGGGGCCAAGCCAAAGAGGACCCACAGATACAAAGTACAGGCATAGGAAGGGGGGAACCCAAAGCAAAGGACCCATGCCCCGTCAAACAGCCACACCACACCAACCAGACACGGCCCGCAGAGAGGAGTACAACAGAGGGAAGGAGAACACAGGCACCAGGGGGAAATCAAACTTTATTCATAAGCCAATTAGAGCAACAGGCTCACGTCAAATAGCAAACACCAACACTGAGTGGCTACAAGGTGGGGCAGATCCGAGCCCTCAGTAGGGCCTGTGATCCCGGAACTGGCTCCAGCGATCCACCTGGGCACGGTCCAAGAGGTGTGTACACACTGCAGCACACGCAGGAGCAGCTGCACCACCTCCTTCCGCCCCCATGTCTTCTCGTTAATATCGCCTGCACTAAAGGAAAGAAGGAGAGGGAGTGCACCAGTAGGGCAGCCCACAGGCTGCAACATCCAGGGAGCCCACGCATATGGGAGAGGGAGGGCAGACACACACACAGGGGTAACGCACGGATCTCCTGGTAGCCCCGGGCCCCAGCACGGAGCTCAGAAGCTGGCCGCTGTAGCTGAACGGCCATCTCCCCCAGTCTCAGCACCATCAGTAACACAATCACAGCAGCTAGAAGGGAAGAGGAGATGGGGATGGGGAGCCAGCAACGGCAGGGGGGGAGCACCCTGGTCACCATCCAAAAGCTCACAACAGCCCAACCATTCCCACTGGGCCCTCCCAGCCACTGTCCTAGTGGCAGAGCCCAAGGGAGCGCACAGGGAGGCGGATCGCACCCAGAGGGTCACCTAGACCCCCGCCGTGGGTCCAGGATCTGCCATGCTATGGCGGGGCTGCCCGTTGTTGCACCCAACCAACTTGTTATATGGACACCCCGTAGGACCTCTTGTGTGCTATCCCCTATACTGGGGCCCAATTGGCCATCGTGGCGTGTGCGTGTTCTTACCCATCCCCTCTTTACGGCACCACCAGGGGATGGCAGTCTGCTGGCCTTGGCAGCTGCTGCCCGCTGCGACCGCGTTGACTGCCTGGCCCGAGCTCTCCTTCCTGCACCGGTCACTCCACTGCAGGGTCTGGTTGTTACGCCTGTGGATTGGACACTCAGCATTAGAGGTAGCAGTTACCCATTTGCTGTGCCCCCCATTCTAGTGCTCCCATACCTGGGCACCCTGCGTCCATCACCACCTCCCGTGCTACCTTACAGCCCTTCTTCATGGCCAGGGGTGTACTGTGTCCTGGGTTCCTCCCTCTCCCCGTTACCTGTGTATGTGGGTTGGCCCGCCTTGCTAGCTGGGTGACTGGGGCCCCGGCAGAGAGGCTTGTGGAGGGTGCTGGTGGGGAACCGGGAGTGGGGAAGGCTGGCCGGGGAGCCCCCCTTGGTGGTGTTGGGGGGCCATGTGGGGAAGGGGGCCAGTGTGGCTTAGGCTGGGGTAGGGATGCTGCTGGAGAAACCAGGGCTGGCAGAGGAGCTGGGGAGGGGGCACTTGCACCTGTGGCAGGGCGCTGTGGTGTTCCAGCGCTGTCTGCCCTCCTACCACGACTGGTGGGTCCATGTCATGCTGGGGGATGCGCCGCAAGCCCTCCATGGCGTCCTCTATCAATCTGAAGGCCCTTGCAGTGGTTCCCTCTAGCGTGACATTTGCCCTCTCCTGCCTATCAGGGTGCTGCTCATGGAGGAGGGCGGTAGCTTGGTGCCTGTCCCACAAGTGCTCTGTGTGGGAGTGGGTGAGCATAGCTGACATTTGCTCCTGGTCCCTTTCCCCTTACCCTAGCTGTACCTCCCTGTTCAGGGCCTGCTCCTGGATTTGGGCCTCTGCCAGCTGCCTGGTCTCCGCCAGCAGTTCCCTCCCTAGGTCCTCCCTCCTCCGCCAGTTGCGGGCCCGCATCTCTTGGTTCCTCTCCGCACTCCCAGCAATGGCACCCCTGGCTGGACCAGGCTGCTCTTCTGTGAATGCTCCTGTGTTTAGCTTGGGGATGGGGCTTGCCCCCCATTCTCATGTTCTGGCTCCCGGGGCTGTGCTGCCATATCTCCCCCCACCCCCACCCTCTGGTCTCTTCATCTCAGGTCATGGCTCTGTTGTTCGCCTCCTCCTTTGATCCCATGTCCGCTTGGGTATGTGGCGCTGCCCCCATCCCTGCTCCCCCAATACCTGCGTTCATTTCCCACCTGTCCCGTCATGGTCTCATCCCCCTGTCCTTCCTCCACGGCTGTGTTCCCCCATCCCTCCCCTGTGCTTTCCTCACCCTTTGGTGTTCCCGACCCCCTGCTCGCTGTTCCCTGGCCCGACCCTCACTGGCTCTTGCATGGGGTTGGGACCGGTAGCACTGCCATGCCCCTGTCCACCTACCATCACCCTGCCACCTCCCGCCACTGTACTCATATCTTTGCGTACCTACCATCAGTCTCTTGGTCACCAGATCCCGGGATGGCCTCGGGTTTATCCACATCCTCCTCCAGGGCTGCCACCACCTCCTCCTCGTGCACCTCCAGGTCCCCTTGAGCTGTGTGAGTGGATACAATCTGTCAGTTTGGCGGTGCTTCCCAGCTTGGGGCCCTGGCTGTTGTTGCCCGGGCCCCTCCATCCCTGCCCTGTGGTGTTTCTCCTACCTGGATCGTATTTCTCCACATCCTGGGGGGTGTCCCTGGTGTTGGTCCGCTCCCCATGCACCCCCTGTCCCTGTGGGTTCTGACCCCGTGGGTTTCAGGGGTGCACACCGAGGGTGGTGATTCCCGTTTCTGTTTCCAGGGATGCCTCCTCCACCTGTTGGACGGGGTTGTCCCCTCCCGCACCCTGGTTGGCCTCGCCAGGGGCTGGGGGCTCCCCCTGCTCTGGTGGTTGTGGCGGGGTGTGTGTGTGTTATGAGTGCCCTCTTTCTGCCCCTGGCGAAGGTGGTGCCATGGATGCAGGAGGCCATGATGTCCCTGTTCATGGAAAGGGACCGATCCAGCAGATCCTGGAATTCTATTGTGTGCATGGCATAGCTGGACTTGAGATTGTTGTCCTTGGTATTTTTATATCTGGACCTCAAGTCCTTTGCCTGCTGCATGCATTGGGTAACATCCCTATTGTACCCCGACCACTGCATCTCCTGGGCGATGGTCTTGTAGTTACGCACTTGGTTGTACTGGACACTTTTGCCCCCACCCTGCGTATGAAGTCCAGGATCTCTGCCTGGACCAGGATTCCCCCTTTTGGGTTCCGTGTGTGTGGGGCCATCCAGCTTGGTAGCTTGGGGCCTGCCTGGTGGCTGTTGTGGCAGTGGAGCAGGTGGTCTCCTGTTGGGAGGGATGCATGATGGTGAGCTGTTGACCTGCCGCACCCCTGTTGCTTCTGTGGGGTGTTCCTTAGCCCCCCGTGGGGGGTCCCACTGTTTTACCTGACTGCCACGGGGGCCCTCCTTGGCTGTCTCCCCGGTGGTGCTGTGTGTCTGGGTCTGGGTGCTCTCCTGTGGAGGGGGACGGTGTAACTCTCAGCTGCCCGCCCGGGGTTTCCTGAGCATGTGTGCGGAGCTCGTCAGTTCCCTCCCGCCCTCCCCTGGGTGGGTGGGTGGGTGGGTGCCCTCGCTCTCTGAATCGCTTTCCTCCCTGTGCCCCATGGCTGTGGTTTGGGGCGGGGATGTGGGTGGTTCTGGGCCTGTGCTGCACCCTCTGCCCTGTGTTGGAAAGGGTGTGCTGTCAGTAGCTGTCCTGCCCCCCTCCCCTGGGCGTCCCGGGGTCGCTCCGCTTACCCTGCCCCTTCCCGCGCATGTCATGGCGCTGGCTCCCTTTGTCTTGTCTTTTTCTGCCTGACATGTTCGGAGCCGGCACACCGGCACACCCATGTCCTTGCGGGCTTCTCCTTTAAGGTCTCCCAACCGGGTATTCTGTGTGACCCCCCGGTGGGTGTGTCTGCTTGTGGGCTCCTGTGGGGGACTCTCTATCCATGTCTTGTTGGTTTTGGCGAACCTTTCCTGTGGGTGTGCTTGTTTTGCCATTTACATGGATGGGTGGGTGTTGAACACCCATCTCCACCCACAGAGCATGCTGGTTCCTTCCCGGCTGCTCTGTGGGTGTTGGTGGGTGTTGATGGGTGGGTCGCACACCCACCTGTTGATGTTCACACGGACACTCTCCCACCCATCCAGTGGGTGTTCATGTGTGTTTGTGGTTGGAGTCCGTGTAAAAATGGCCTATGTGAGGAAAGAGCACGGTTGGCACTTCCATAAAGGCAGCACAGGTGCCCGCCTACCACAGCAAGTTGAAAGGGGTAGCTGTCTCATCCCAAATCCAGCTCCTACTGCCACCACCAATATTTTACACACCTCCTCTACTTTTGTGAGTCCCTTGTTGTACTCAGAGACCCTCAGACTGCTTGGGAGAGTTGTGTGTGTGTGTGTGTGTGTGTTGCAGGTAAGTGCAGGAGGGGAGGAGTGTATGTGCATGTAGCTGTGGGGAGGATTGTGTTCTGCAAGTAGGAGCAGGTGGAGAGGGGTGAGCAGGGAGGATTGTGTATATGGGGAGCAGGAGTGGTTAAGGAAGGATGGTGTGGTAGGCATGGCTGAGGGGGCAGTCTCCAACCACAAAACCCTCTGAGCTCTTCAGGACTGTGTACCTGAATCTACTAAGGTGTTCAGCAATGGCATGTTGAGCTGGTTTTGATGACCCTTGAGGTCCCTTCCAGCTCTGTGATTCTAAGAGCAGCAGTGAGTAACAACACTGCTGATGTTACACTTAGTAGAGTGTTCAACTGTGTTTGCTGCCCGTTTATTAGGTAGCTGTGAGAAGCCCGCCCCTGTGCACCACGGAACCTCCATGGAGCCTCCACTCACAGGGGAGTCCTGGGGCATCGCAGATCCACCGTATGGGCTTAATCTGGGCCAATGTTTGCCCACGTGTGCTGTCTCTTAGCATGTGCACAGCCTAGAATGGTGCTAGCCGTTGAAGCAGTGGCGCGTGCTCGCCGCTCTCGCTCTTCCTGGTGCTTCTGCTGTTTAATTTCACTTTGGAGCACTCAAAAACAGTGACGGTGTTGGTGGGGGAAACATGAAGTAAACAGTGGGGGGAGCTTCCTGGACGCCACTGCTGTGAGTCATGAGGGAGGGCCGGTGGTGGGTGGAGCGTGGTGCCTACCTGTGTATTGGGATTGCTGTGCAAAACCCGCTGAGTAGGGGCTTCCCGGACCCAACACAGCACTCCTTCAGGCTATTGTCAGCTTGTTTTCACCCTCAGTCTCCCCTTGTTGCAATTGGGCAGCCTCAACTTCCTATTTGTTTGGCTGTTTTATGTATGACCCTCTGGGCAGAGACTCAGATGACAGTGGGAATGGAAGTGAATTATAGCAGAAGTTACATTTCCTACACTTGCTCCAAATGCACACGGCACAATCTTAAACAAATGTGAAATCCATTCCTAGCCCAAGTCAGGGAAAATGATGCGCAGCCAGTTCTTCACAGCCAGAGCCTTCTAGTTCTGGGTTTGCTGTTAAATATACAGAATCCTGTGGCTGCATTTTCAGCATTGGGGCAGGAAGGGGAGGCCGTGCTCGCAGTTCCCATTAACAATCCCAGGAGCTCTCCAAGCTGCTTTGGAGAATACAGTATACTCCCACCCTGAGCCTGCCTCACACAGCAGGCAGCCCCATTCCTCCCAAAGTAGATTAATATGTCAGGATTTGTAAATCAAGGCTTCCCGTAGTGAGAGAGCTCTGTGCTTTTTCGTAGTGACGTCACTTTTTTCCTGTTCTGTAACTCCGAATGCCAAGGAGTAAATTGATTTTACCAATAAACTAGGTCCGTCAGTATGTTTCTTTTAAAAAACAAACAAACTGAAAACCAGCCATTTTGAGTTTAAGGTGAACACACATAGGCTGCAATTTGCCAAACCCTTGCACCCAGTGAGATCCGTGGCTCAGGTTCTGTGGATACAAGAGGTGTTCAAGTTGCAGGTCAGGTCCTGACGCCTGTATTGCATCCCCCCTCCCCATCACTCAAACGCGGCTTCACAGATTTTCTTCAGGCACCTCAAAAATTCACATTTGGGTTGAGACCAAATCTGGAAACTTACATTTGCAAAAGAGACGATAAAGGAAGTTAGAATCCTGTTGAAAGACAAACCAGGGATGTTATGACCTACTGGGTGGCTACTGGAGTGAGGGGGACGAGACTTGGTGCAGGTCTCCATGAACGCTCTGCCATGGAACACTTTGCCATTTTGCATCTTCCTTGGGGATATGTTCCTTAGCAGAGCATTCCATGCTCCTTCCTCTCCCCTTTGCTCCTGGCATTCACTCCGAGAGGCAGAAATAGCTCGGCTTCTCTGACTTCACATCCTGGCTTCTCTTTCCCAGGCTGTGATGGTATAAAAGCTGCAGGGAGTGGAGCCCAGGGAAACTGAGGGTTGGAGGTACGAAAGTGGCAATGGTGGCTCTGCTTCTCAGCTTCCATACACACTAGAGCCCTGCTCATGCTAGGAAATTGAGCCTGCCCTTGACCCGAGCCCAGTGCAGTTGGGCTCTTGTGAGCCTGGGTCCAAAGTGCTCAAGTGGCCATGACCCCCACCATATGGCATGTCATGGTGCTTGTGGGGAGAGCGTTCCTGCTGTTGTGCGAGTCCAACCTGACTGGAACCTGCGGGACTTGGACCAGGCATGCACCTGATTTGATCCAAGCCACTGGGACCAGTTGAGTCCCATTAGGCTCAGGTGGTGTCACAGGCCTCATACACCCCTCACCTCTGCAGCTTTGGTTTTATGGGAAGTCACTCCATACACTTTGAGAACAATAGCTCCCACCATAGGGAGCAGGGTCATGTTAGCAGTAGCAGTGTTTTCGTGTAACAAGACTTTGGTCTCTGTTCTTGGCTTTGCCACAGAGTTCTTTTGCGATTGAATCTACCAGTGCTTCAGTTTCTCATTCAAAAAATAAGGCAAGGTCTTCTGTACTTCATAGAGGCATTGCCAGGATAAAACCCACTTGTAATTGTAATACCACAGTTGTGAGTGTTATTGGATGGGAGTCTGAACATAAGATCAGGGACCCCTGCTCACTGTGTATTCCCCATTGCCGTCAATGGGGAAAACACAGTGAATTACAGGTCCCTGAATAAGATTAACTAATGCAAGGCGGTGACACAAATAGAACTTTAAACCTGCATGGCACACCTGTTTCTCTGTCATATGTAAGTAGAGTGGGAATCCCAAACTTGTGCCAATAAAATGTACACTGGACAACACCACATATATCTCTTGTCTAACTCACCAATTTGTCCAGATCTAGAGCGCTGGCTGAGAGATGAAGTTTCACTTGTGATCAAATGTATGAACTTCTAAGCATGGAAGACTTTGGCAGAGAGAAAATGGCATAACTTCATATAGCTTGAGGCGTTTCATATCTTATCAGCTGCGGTAATTCAAGAAGGGGAGAGCAAATGCAGAGACGGCACCTCTGCATTAGCTGCGTCCTCCCTGTCTTTTGTCATTGTAAGGCAGCACCCAGAAGGTAATTTTAAACATAGTTTTTCCTTTGATTTCCTTCTCTTCATGAAGACGTCTATGAGAGTTGTACCAGAGCCATTAAAATGAAATACCTACTGTATTTATTTACCTCAAAGAGTATGTGGTTCCCTTAGCAATACTAGGCTCTAGTGTATTCATATATATTTGAAATGGGTGTAGTACAAAATTCCCTTTCATCTAGTAACTTCCTGCCATTAGGAACTGTGAATGCTACTGACCATGAGCCAAAGCGTCATTTAAAACTAGGACCCTTTCCACCATTATGATAATAAAAAGGGCCCCCTAGAGTAAATGATGCTTCCACCTTAAGGATTTTTTCTTACATTGCCAGAATGATGTCAGTGGCCTTTAATGTAAATAAGAATCTGGTCTTATGTATTCAATATACATTTAATTGGGTAAATGCTGTGGCGTAGCTTTCTATTAGGAACATGTTTATTTGAGACTGAAGTGTATACACCAAAAGTATTAATTAGGGCTGAAATAAAGTCTTTGGAAAAGCTCGGAATTTGCTGAATATTAACATATGTGGTTTGGAAAGGCTGAATTCTGAAGTTCTGAGGACCAAGGCTGCTGTTCGAAAAACTTTGGAAACTTCTGCGCGTGTGGGGGACTGGTGGACGATTGAGCTTCTGGAAATGAAACTTAGTGCCATATTTTGTAGGAGGCGGGTATGGGAGGGGACAACTGAGTGATGGTAAGCCAGATGGCAAGTTTTGATTGACTAGCCAAGTCAGATGGTCAGCTTTTTAATTGGCTGACAGGGCAAAATAAAAGTGTCTGCGCTGCCGCCCTTTTTTCCATTCTCTTTGGTGGATTTGGCTGCTTTGCATGCTATAGTGCTGCTGGATCTGTAAGTAATCGGATGGGTGGAGAGGGGTGCTTGGCCTGGCCTGGTCTGGCCTGTCTATAGGGCTAATGCTGAAGGATGGGGGTTACATGTTATGCTTTACCATGGCATGCAGTTTTTAAAAAAAAAAATTAATTGGCTGCCACCTTACTGCCTGCTGCTTGGCACCACGAGGAGGGATCTCTCTGCCTGGCTCCACTTCCCAAGTTTGCTTGGTCTGTTCAAGTTACCATTGCCACAGTGCCATGCCAAGGACGAGGGTGCCCCTGGAGGGGGAGAGGGGTGGATGTCTGGTTTCTTAATTTTGTGACTGCTGCTGGGGCCTGTGCTTGCTGGCTTTTTGGGGTGGGATTTATTTCTCCATGCAGTTGCAGACTGTTTTGCAGGGTTGTGTGTGTTGTCTAGACTGTGGCATGGCACACAACAGAGCCTAATTGATTCATTGTAAAGTGTAATTTCAACTGTTCTGCCAGCTGCTTGTCAGACTGGGATCTCTCTGCCTGGCTTCACTTCCCAAGTTTGCTTTGTCAGTTCAAGTTACTATTGCCACAATGCCATGCCAAGGAAGAGGGTGCCCCGGGGGTGGGATGGGGGTGTGTGTGTTTCTTAATTTTGTGACTGCTTCTGGCACCTGTGCTTGCTGGCTTTTTTTGGTGGGATTTATTTCTCCATGCAGTTGCAGACTGTTTTGCGGGGGATGTTGTATTCTTCTTGAGCGAATGTCCCTGGCTAGCCTGCATTTGCCGACGCACCGAAAGGAGACAAGACAACATGATTGGGATTTGAACGGCTGCACTCTTTATTTCAACCAATTATAATCATGATTCAGGTGGGGGGTAATCGCCTAATGCGATATGGGTCCAGTACTGAATCTCAAAAAACATCCCAATCGAACAAACCCTGTGGGTGGTTCCGATGTACTCTCGATTACTACCCACAACTGTCTATAACGTCTCCTCCTCTCAGTGACAACCGACCACAGGTGAGGGGGACCAGAAACTCTCAAACATGAGTAAGGATGAGGGCGCCTGCTGACGGGGGCCATACCCTGCATTCCGGCGAATGGGCCTCCCCATCTCTTAAGGAGAGGACTCTTACTTATGACCTATCCATCCTATTCTAACCTATAGTACTGGACCCCGGTAGAGTGCGACAATGAATGAACAGCACAACAACACCCCAAATTCTAAAGGGGCAACGGATCTGACCAAATTCCCCACACTGTGAGGAAGGCAAAAAATGGGGCCCCTTTGGATTAGATTAAGGCTCCTGCAAAAATTCCTTCCTGGTCCCCAATGGCGACCAATAATAATCCACAGTGCGAGGGGAAGGGTTGGGTGGGTGCCGTTTCAGAGTTCAGGCCACAAGTGGGGCCGGAGCTCCGTCCCTCTTACTAAGATTCAGGTCACGCCCATTAGGCGTGACCCACGTTGTCCCTCTGGACCAATCCCAGCCGGCGGGGTTGCTATAGCAACCCCGGCCGGGGATGGTGAAGTCAGTGCGGCCACTGCTTTTTCCCGCCGCGGGGGATTGCAACAACCCCGAGGTGGGAAACTTCTCCCCGACTGCCCTGCCTCCCTTTTACCCAGGTGCGGCAAGGAGCCTCCCACCGTCCATCATCCCCTAGAGGGGAAGGGGACGGCGGAGGCAATTGCCAATGCACCGAAAGGAGACAAGACAACATGATTGGGATTTGAACGGCTGCACTCTTTATTTCAACCAATTATAATCATGATTCAGGTGGGGGGTAATCGCCTAATGCGATATGGGTCCAGTACTGCATCTCAAAAAACATCCCGATTGAACAAACCCCGTGAGTGGTTCCGATGTACCCTCGATTACCACCCACAACTGTCTATAATGTCTCCTCCTCTCAGTGACAACCGGCCACAGGTGAGGGGGACCAGAAACTCTCAAACATGAGTAAGGATGTGGGCGCCTGCCGACGGGGGACCATACTTGTCCCTACCGTCCTTGCTCGATGCCCCTTCCAGGGTGGCTGCCCCGCCACTTTCTATACCCTGCATTCCGGCGAATGGGCCTCCCCATCTCTTAAGGAGATAACTCTTACTTATGACCTATCTATCCTATTCTAATCTATAGTACTGGACCCCTGCCACAAAGGGGTCGCCGGAGGACCTGGATGAGCCCGACCCCCCCCACAACCTATCTAATACCTGAACCAGGGTCCCTTTTAAGGCTCCGAGGTACAGTTCATTACCCTCCGGTGACAGATGAACACCATCCCATCTGAAAAGCCGAGGGCATTTATGTGTCAGTGCCCGGCTATCAATGCGCTCACTGCCCAAACTTGTGAGCCACTTTCTCACATCCCTGTTAACCACCTTCTTGGTCTGGTCCTATCAATCTTTCTGGGATGCACCCCTGGTCCCCACGTCATCCGTTCGACCACATCAGTCCAGATGATGAGGGCCAATGGGAATCGTTTTTTAATTTCCCATAGGTCTCTCTTGATGTCCTTGATCAGTTGGATG
>QEPC01005627.1:400706-477107 GCA_003113815.1 Sphenodon punctatus | reverse complement strand
ATCCCTGCTGCCCTCAGAATGCCATTGTTAAGGAGTGCATCTGCCTTAATGCACCAGGGTACTGTATTATTCATTCCAAAAATACAGTGCATTTAGGTTGTTCACTTTTGCTCTGCAAACATGGTTAGAAAATACTGCACAAACAATGGGCATGACTCCTAACCCTGTCAGTTGTGCTGAGCAAGGATTGCTGTATGATCCTTTATCTCAGAGGGGCTCTGTCTGCCACAATATACTAGTGGTAAAGTGCTGAAAGATGGACATTGGGTGATCTCCCTCAGCTAGTGGTGTGGGTCATCCATCTCCAGCAAAGTCAATAGCAGTCCTTCCAGGCAAGTCACTATCTCCTTGCCTCAGCTGCCTATCTATAAAATGGGAATTATAATGACCACACACGACCGTACAGCAAGGTTATTTGTTTAAGTTTGCCTTGATTATTATTTATTCAGCTATTAAGAAAAGTGCTCCTTAGCAGAGGGTGAAGCCACCATGGTGCTAGCTTGGCAAGGGTGGGGCTGAGGGCAGGGTCTGCTCACCTGCGCGGGGCTATGTCAACTTTGGACTTTAGCCCCCCGCATCCACATCACTTCTGGATCTGCCCGTGGCCCATGTATTAGGTTTGTCGTGCTAAACCTGCGAGTGGGGGCTGCCAGCAGGCACGTGAATACACATGGGGGAGAGGGGGGGGCTGCCCATTTATTAGCTCTACATGCTAAAACATACGAGTGGAGACTACACAGACTGATCATGAACTCCGGAAGGTAATCATCTCATTTGAAAACGTCTGTTAAAATCAATGGAGCTGCCATTTAGGGATATGGGCCTGGCCTTCTGTTTATAAGTTAGTTTTACTTCCTGATTGTCGACGCACCTCAATGAGACACAGAGGCTTCCTTTGGTTTACAACTGGCTGCGCTCTTTATTCAAATAATCATCTTAAAGGCAGGTGGGGTAATTGCACCATGCAATTTGGGACCAGTATGTCATCTCACTAATATAACTTATTAACTCTGGTACTGCCCAGATGTGCCCTCCGTTGACAGTATCCTAAACAATCAACATCCCCTCCTCAGACAGGGCAAGGCTGAAGGGGAGGGGGGCAGCCCAACTATGGGCACGAGTAAGAAGTGAAGCATCCACAAGGTCCGAAGACAGCGCATGTCCCTGCGAACCCTGTTAAGACACCACTCCCATGGAACATGATCACAGTGCATGCCGTGCCCTGCATTACACTGTGTATCATCTCCCCATCTCTTAAGAAGATGACTCTTAATACCTTATTAACCTACCTATTAAACCTATCATGGCATATTGGACCCCGGCCACTAAGAGGTGATCAATCCTGATCTGCCCCGACCCCCACTGTCTAACCATCCAATAAACTTTCCAAATGACAAGCCAATGCTGCTAAATACATCTCATTCCCCAGTTTAGAGAGATGTACTCCATACTCCCTATATAATTCCGGTCTGGTGTGGATGATTCCTATGTGCCTAATGTTTGACCCCCCTAATCCTCTTAACCATTTAACTACCTCACAGTTAACATTCTTCCTGGCCTTGTCGACTCTACCAGGTTTGATTGCCTTGTCCCATCTGATTCTGGGCACCCAATCTGTCCAAGCTAAACGAGCCCCCCCCCCCAACCATTCCCTAATCTTTAACAAATCTTCCTTTATGTTTATAATTAAATTAATTCCCTTCCTTGTGGGCAAATTGTTCTCTCCCAGGTGTATCACCAATATCCCAGGTGGAGGCAGGTGCCCCATTCCCCTCAGCATTGGGAGGAGCTGCTTCCAACGTAGCCCACTCCTACCTATCCCTCTAACATATGCTTTTTCAGCAAGGCCCAAATGCAACCCCCAAGTGGATGTTGTAGCAGCCGCACGTGCCCACCATACAAGGCTGTGGCTGTGGCTGTGTCCACACCTCCACTCGAGCCGCCCTGTTAGCCCTGCCTCCTGAGAAACAAACAGAAGACCGTTAGTAGTGATTTGGCCGAACATATTTTTTATATGCCCCCAACTGCCATCTACCCATCTAGCCTTAATTGCTGATTCGGGCAGCCCCGCTGCTGCTGCCATCATGGCCGCCCCAATCCTGAATGAGTGGGACCCAAATTCCTGAGAAGGGAGCCCTATCTTACTTAATGCTGTGCGAAGTACAGATGTTACCTGGTAGCTTGTGACTACTGCACCGTTCCTGTGAATGAATAATTCCCGTGTGCTTGTGGAGCTCGAGTCCCCGACTAGGGTCGGCCTGGAGTATAACTCCCATGTGCACAGCGAATGCCGACGTCCAATTCACCCAATTCTGTTCGGCTTTAGGGCGCTTGAACTTTTCTTTCTCTTTTCCCTCCTCTGGCTCAGAGTTATCCACAATCGGATCACTGAACAAGAGGGCATAAATGTCCACATAATCCCCTTTTATTATCTTGTCTCTTACTGCTGGCAACAAATGTGCCCCAAAGGGCACAGCCACACTGGGAATAGCGCCCCCTGGTGGTGGAGGGGGGAAGATCACCACTTGTTCTCCTGCCCCTCCAGCTAACTCCAGCCGGTTTCTCAGGTTCTTTCTCTGGAGCCCTGGCTAACTCTTTTCCTTGTGTACTCTCTGGGAGGCCCCAGTCCTCCTGTGCTTGTCCCTCTGGGACACTCAGCGGCGCGGGCTCAGGTGCCACCCCTACCGACTCTGCTCTCTGACCACTCCTTGAGGGGCCCACCCCCGCCTATATGTACCCCGTTGGGCCACCCTGTGATGCCACTGCTGGAGTCATCCATACTCAAGCCTCTGTTCCAAAACACCAACTGTGGTGCACTGTTCGTGGAGGAAGAACTGAACCCTGCCACCCTGAGATCCGCAACCATGTCCCTGGGCAAGTCCCAATAGGGTATTCCTGACCTTGGGCATTCAAGGAAACCGCCTCACCTGAGCTGGCCCTTGGTACCCTTTCGGACACACCCACACGTGTGTTTCCGGCCCCCTGTGTGCCCTGCTCACCTTGCTCTCTGCCTATGTGCATCCGTGGGTGCTCCGTGATGCCAGCTGGCATGCCCGCTGGCATCCATCTGACATCACCCCACAACTCCTGCTCGATGGCCAGGATCCTTCTCCAAATGTCCTCGTTGTCCGCTTCATCCCTGTGGTCTGCCGCCTCTGCCCTCCTTCTGCTAGCGGGAGGCGCTCCGTCATCCTGCGGCAACATAGATACACCAGGGGGAATGGGACCCCTACCGTGGGGGCCGTGGTAACATCGCGGGCCCTGTTGTGTGGTTGGTGGCCAGGACAGGCCCCATTTCTGAAATTGAGCTAGGCCAGAAACTCCGTAGGTATCCACTAGCCCTTGGGGTTGGACCATGGGAGACAGATGTGTGGCCGGGCCACCTGGGTACAAAGCCTGGAGCAAGGGGCCCATATCTGCTGGCAGCTCTGGGGTGCCAGCGGCTTTGTGCCCCCCTTGGGCCTCTTGCTGTCCGGGCAGCCGCCTCTGGGTGGATGGTTGAGGTACCTCCTGTTGTCCACCCAGTCCCTGGTGCGTGCGTTGTTCCTGGGTATGATACCCAGGAAGGGCCTTGTCCTTATACCGGGCCGGAGGCGACACCACCCTTTACTCCCTTCCCAGCTCTTGTTCTGGGTCACCTCCTGTCTAGACGAGGGGATGGGCCCCCACCATATCACTCTGGGCCCTCAACAGATCCTCACATTCCCTCAGCTGCTCTAACATGGCAGCCCTAGTCGGGGGGGGTCTTACCACCAGCCATATCTTCGC
This sequence comes from Sphenodon punctatus, assembly GCA_003113815.1. Taxonomy (NCBI): domain Eukaryota; kingdom Metazoa; phylum Chordata; class Lepidosauria; order Sphenodontia; family Sphenodontidae; genus Sphenodon; species Sphenodon punctatus. The sequence continues at coordinate 473,339 of QEPC01005627.1, read as the reverse complement.
CCTCACGTGGGTTTTGTTCCATCTCCGCCCGCCCCTCCCGGGCAGCCACCTCCTTCTTCCCGCCCCTGCTGTTCTTCTTCGCGAGCCCCATGTCTCCCTCGGTGCCACGCGCACAGGTCGGAGAGCTCAGCAGCAATTTGTTTTGCTGCTGACTCTTCTGCAGACCCGTTGAGAATGCCACTCCACGCGGCTCTCCAGAGGTCCGCCTCTTCTACCAGGGTGGGGTCCCCAAGGTCCAGCGAGGTGCGCATGCGCCGCCTCGCTCTCAGGATGGTTGCCAAGCAACCCATAATCCAGGGGAAGGGCTTTCTAACAAGCCTCTTCACCAGGGCCCTTCTCTGTGTCTCTTCCCTACGTAAGGGGGGTGCGACAACACCCCGTCGCTGCCATTTTGGCGGTGAAGGGGACTTCTCCTGCACTTGCACATTAATGCTGTGCTTTGGGTTTCTAACAATACAGTGAAATCTTGTGGAAGATAAACAGGATTTAATTATATCCCCAAACAAATTCCATTTTTACCAAATTAAAACAAGCCATGCAAACATTTTTATTTATATTAGATGTTTTAAGGAGGCCAGAAATGAAGGATAGCCCTGTGGTTTAAGTAATCTGAGATTCTAGAGATCTAGGTTTAACTCCTTACTGTGCTACATGCTCCCACTGCATTTGGAAAGATCACATACCTCTATGCTACGGTTCTTTGGTTGTAAAATGGATGTGGGAAAAGTTCCTTGATGCTACTCTTTGTGAATAGAGATTGGAAGATCTTTGTGAGCTGGGATTGTCTTTAGCTGTGATTTATTTACAGTACAAAGGTCGTCTGAACTTGGTCAGGGTGTAATCTAGGCAGTAGTTCTCAATCTGCTCCCCCCACCCTCAGGTGAAGGCACAGAACGTATCCTGGGTGTGTGTGTGGGAAGGACCATAGTTGCCAAACCTTTAGCCCCAGGCTGAGCTAGGGAGACTTTCTAAAATGATAGGGTAGCAAGTGGGAGAGAGATGGGGGCAAGGTGTATGTAGATGTTTGTGATGGTGGTGGTGGGACCTCAAGTACTACAGACAAGAGGAAGGGTAGCGCAGTCTGAAAAATTTGAGAGCCACAAATTGAGATCAGTGGTTCCCAAATGTTCTGTTAGCATGACCCCATTTTGAGTCTTAAATAAATCCTGTCATCCCAACAGCAACAAATACTGGCAAAGTCTATCAGATATCAGATCATGACCACATCCATTCATGGTGGGATTTCACTAAGGATACCAACTCCTAGCCAGGGAAGGAAACCTCTGGTATAGAGAGAGTGCTGTTTCTATGTTGGTCTCAAATGTGAGAAATGGAGACAATGGATATCTTCAGATGGACAGCACCCACGTCTCTGTTCCATGTCACCCCCGGCCGGGCAGGCCATCCATTTAAGGGCAGCCCACCAGATGTGCAGGTGGAGCAGGCTGTGCCTGCTCTGGGGCAGCCCCAGTGGCGGTGCTCTGGAACATCCAGGAACACTACCAGTGAAGTGGGTAGGCCAAACCCGAGGCACTGACCAGAAGCAGGGCTAATGTCCATCTGCTTGGTGGCCAGCCTCTGCAGCTCCGCTCTTGCCTGGGGGTTCCCCTGGCAATGCCATAGAGTCGCAGGTGGCAGCCTAGAGCTTTGGGTGATCCACCCGCAACTCTATGTTGCGGGAAGGAGGCAGGATGTGGGTGGACCATGGGCTGTGGTAGCCACCAGCTCATTTAAACGTGACCAGAGTGGGTCTGTAAGTGGGCAGACGAAGGGGTGCAACCTTGGACCTGCTCCGGAGGTGAACATCCCCACATCCATGTGAAAACACCCAAAATATAAGGCATGCTGGGAGCAACAGGAAACTGGGAGAGCACCTGTTGCTCTGTCTCTGTTATTCTTGCTCTTGCCATCACTCCTGTATCCTCTAACCTGCTGTTAGGGTGGGTGCCGGGAAAGAAGGGGATACCCCACGGAGGCCACACGCTCGTTCTCAACACAACCCGACAGTCACCTGCACTCTCCTTTCTCCCACGGGGTCCGACACAATTCTTCGTGGGAAAACGATCCCTCAGGGTAGTAGTTGGCCCAGATGGTCTTAATAGACGCGAGGCCTTATCATCATTGGGATCAGGGAGCGAACGCAACCTTGAGTGGGACCCCCCATTCGTTACTCCTTGCACGCTCAGCCTCCCCCCTTTCACTCTGTGCTGGAATCGGTAGGGGTCGAAGTGTAGGGTTACGTGAGGTCCACTGGGGGCCAATCCCTAGGGGACGAGGGGTGGGGTAATAGGACACTCTCACCCGGACAGGGAAGATAGGGCTCAAGAGACACAGGTAGGGGACAGGTGCAGCTAATCAGACTCCTCCACAGACCTTTGCTCTCACACCTCTCTCGCTCTTCCTCGCTCTCCCACTCTTACCCTCACTCTCACTCTCCATGCCGTTCACTCTCCTCACACTCCTTTGCTCAGTCACGCCTCTCTCGCTCCTCCACTCGTTTCACGCTCTCTCTTCACTCTCTCTCTCTTTCTCTCCTTCAGTCGCTTGGGGCCAGTTTCACAGCGCTGCTGATCTCCGGCAGCACTGTGTTCTCCCCAGCGGCGTTATGTAGAGCTAGCCCCGCCCTTCCTGTTGCGGAGCCTCGCTGAATGACGCAACCCCCAGGATTGGCTGTGGCAGCGTCTGCCAGTTCCGGGGCCTTAATTTCCTGCCGCGGGGCTTCCACCGCGGCTTCTACGGGGTCGATGCCCTCATTGCGCTCCCCCCTAGTGGTGGCCTTTCGGGTTTTTCTCTGCCAACCCCCGTACCCCTGTCTCCTTTGTCTCCTGGCCGTGACACCTGCACTGTATTGGACTGTGTCTTTCTCTGTAGTAGGTTGTAGTTTGTGTCCCTTGTCCTTGCCTTCCTCCTCCTCGTTCCTCTGTGTGGTGGTGCTGGTGTTAGATCTTAGTCATTGTTTGGTCAACCTCCCTTGCTATTAGTTCTGAGCTTCTTTTGTTTTCTTTGCTTGTTACACTTGCCCATGTGTTTCCTGTAGGTGCTGCCCGTCAACTTGGCATTCCCTTTCTCTGTGTTCTTTGTTAGTCCTTGATTCCCCTATCATGCGTTTGTCCTTCCGGTATGTTTCTTGGTGTATTATTTTTGGTGTTGGTCTTGTCTTCCTTCCCTGTTAACCTTGAACACTCTATAGCCTCTCTTCCCTCAACTGTATCATGTTCCATCTTGACTGTGTAACAAGGTCCTTGTTAAGGCCTTGTATCCCTGCTTGGTCTTGCTCTTCCCCTGTGCCTTGTATTCTTATGTGGTCTCACCTCTCCCTTTAGCCTTGTATCCCTGCTTGGTCTTGCTCTTCGCCTTGTATTCTTATGTGGTCTCACCTCTCCCTTTAGCCTTGTATCCCTGCTTGGTCTTGCTCTTCCCCTGTGCCTTGTATTCTTATGTGGTCTCACCTCCCCCCTTAGGCCATTTTCAGATGAGCACGGCGGTGCCCGCGCTTGTTTCTCAAAAAAGCCAGCAGCCCGTTCGACAAGTGACGCTGCCGCCGAATATGCGCATGCGCGGGCGATGCGCATCTATTTCCGGGTGTGAACTGACCAGGTCGGCGATCAAGGCTGGTCATACGCGGCCGGAAATGGAAGCGCATCGCCCGCACATGCACGTATTCGGCGGCAGCGTCACGTGTGGAACGGGCTGCCGGCTTTTTTGAAAACAAGCGCGGGCGCCGCCGCGCTCGTCTAAAAACGGTCTTAGCCTTGTATCCCTGTTTGGTCTTGTTCTTCCCCTGTGCCTTGAATTCCCCATTTGGTCTTGTTCTTCCCCTCCAGTCTTGAACCCCTGTTTGGTCCAGTGCCTCCCTTGTTACCATGAGTCCCTTGTTACCATGAGTCCATGAGTTATTTCTGCTCTGTCTTGTACCCGCCTGTTGCCTTTCCCCTAGAGCTTCTGGTTCCCTTTCTTGGCTCTCTCCCTCGGGTTCCTTGGAGCCCTGGTTGCCTTGGCATAAGTCTTGCCCCTTGGGGACCTATTTTGCCGGGTACCTGGAGGCAGCTCCCAATGACAATATCTGGCCAAGTCTGTGTAGCTCAGCTGCCACACCATCCTGAGGGAACATGGGCCATGCTGTTTGGTTTCCATAGTGTTGTTTGTAGGAGGGGTTTTCTCGATGCACTTGTATGTAGTGTGGTGGGATCACCCCCTGTCCTGCCCAGTTCCTAACACAAAGTAGTTCAGATGAAAAGATTGTGGGTATCATGTATAACCACCCTGCATTGTTCAGGGTATAGTTCTGACTTTGAGATCTCCGGGGGAAGGTTTTGTTATCAATAAGAGAGATTATCTGAGCTACTTGGTAGTAATTTTAATAATAAAGAAACACTTTAAACTCTGTGTCTGCAGACTAAACCAGCGAAGTATAGTTAACTTTGTAGAAGTGGATGCTGTTTAGCTCTATTCCCAAGGAGACAGAAAAATGTGTAACCCTAAATAACCAAAGTAATTGTGTCTTAGCAAATGAGGAAATAACGAATAGATTCTGATTGGAGAGAGGCATAATGGAAGGCTGCTGCAAACAGACTAAAATCTGTTAACTGAAGTGATGTCCATTGCATTGACCAATCTTCAGTTTTAAAACCACTTCAATGTTGTCTGCAAGACATTCACATACGGTAAAACACTTCCACTCCCTCCCCCTTGGCTTTCTGGCCTTACTAGTGAAAACTGACATCTGATTTGGGTGTTAGCAGGTCAGAGGTTAGGCTGATAAAGACAGCAGATCAGGAAGGGATATCAGCCTAACAGCCCTTTAATACTGAAAGCAACTGACAGGATGCGTTCTCTGCTAAGAGCTCAGATTAAGAGTTGTGAAATGAAAGTCTCCAGCAGGGAGAGCCATTGTGGGGATGGCACGACAGTCACTAATGCAAAAGATAATTCATACAAAGCTCTCAACACCAGCTGTACATGGAATTCTTCAGCCATAAAATGGTGACTAAAACCTGCACCCCAAACTCAGACTTACTAAGGTTTTAAACAAGGGATTCAAAAAGTACAATGAAAGGTCTTATCTAACAAACCTACCTTACACACTGAACAACTAACTTCATTTCAAACACAGATTCATTCTAACAAGAATTGTAATATGTGAATCTGCAAGGTGCTAGAGCTCAAACGAATATTCATAGTAAGTAGTACTGTGTCCAACACATTTTCCCACTCTGATTCTGATCTGACAAAGTGGATATTCAGTTCCACTTTGCCAGATACTTGCTTTGAATATTGTGGTTTGGTTAATTCATTTATTTTTGTGTTTCATTGTGGCCATTTCAGTATTTTGGTTACTTCATGTCGATGCTCTTGCACAGGCTTGATGATCAAAACAAAGTAACCAAAATCCCCAAATGACTGAAATAAACTGAACTAAAATACCAAAATAAATGAAAGCATACATGAAACAAAATAAGTGAATAAGCATTCAAGCAAATATCTGGTTTTGGTTGTGAATTTGGTTGTGAATTTCATGCCGACATTCAAAAGGCTATCTGAAAATGTGGATAATATCTGTGAATACAAAATCTACTCTTTGTTTCAGCTCTCCCTGAGTGTACTGAAACAATTCCAGGCTGCACTGAAAACAGAGGTTGGTGTATGTGGGTTCTGCTTGAATAGCTATCCTATTGAATGAGTTATAATTTTATAATGTGGCGTGAGATTTGATCTTTGTTACTATGGATCTTTGATACTTTTGTTACTTTGTCAAAAGTGCTCAGGATTGTCTTAAATCTACGGTCACATTGACTTCAACAGAGCAGAGTCAGACCAATGCCAAATGCTTTTGAAAATCCCACCTAGGAATTTCAAATGACTAATTAGTGCCTCCCTACATATTTCTGGGCATGTTTCTGTTGTTTAACAAAACACACTGTGACAGGGTCAGGATCAGTACCAGAGTGGGGCTTTGTCTGGTGGGGATTTGGGTGACTGACCCTCCTCTGTTAGTGTTAATGTTTTACAAAGAAATTGTACATATGGAAGAAATCGCATATTTGTGTGAGTATTATGCCAATCTAGTCTACATGACTGAGTTAACAAAAGGCAGCTAACTAATGCTCAGGAAGCTCTAGTGGTAGAGCTGAGCAAAGGATATTGGAAAATCATGGGTTCAAAGCTGTATCATGTAAAGAAATGATACCTAGACATCAGAGAATCCACGACACAGGAGGAAAAACCTATACTGAGGTTTCCCAAAGTAAACTTACAAATGCAAGAAGTTGCACCTTCAGCTTCAGCTGGTTCAGATTTGAATCTTTGGCCTATCAGTCTCCTGTGCCCTATTCTGCCACAAGAAAGAAGAAAGGGCTAGCTGCGTTGTTTGATTCAGCCAGCAGAGGAAGGACTTTACATAGTGGCTAACAAGCTAAGTAGCTGCTTGTAAAGTTGTTATAGGTGAAACTGCAGTGTGGCTAGGTAACTAAGCTAAGCTTTATGGTTGCTATGGTAGGGGGCATAGGTTCTAGTCTGCCCTGTGACATTGTGTTTCCTTCCTGTTACCTTTTTTTTTAACAAAATGAAGTCTCAGCTCCTATTGACTCTAATGGATATAGTATAGGAGGCAACCCAAGCTATGAAACTAGGAGCTGTTCATTATTAAAAACAAAAGACACTAACAGAGGGCCTTTTTTCTGTGTGGTTGATTATCTGCTGTTTGTATATAGTTTCTTTGTCTACAGCAGCCTTGACCCTCCGACCTTCACATTTATTTTCCAAAGTTCTACCAGCAGAGGGCTGTGCTGGGTTGGGTTTTTGTGTATCTAATTTAAGGTTTAGGGTTTTGTAGGGAGGTAGGACTGGGCTTGGTGAACAGTTATTTTGAAAAGGTCAGACTAGATGATCTAATGTTCTCATTTGACCTTGGGCTATATGAAAATAAAATAAAAGATTTGATCACTCTCAAGGTGACTGCATGATTTATGAGAATACTCTCTGCTCATTTATCACCCAGCCGTCTCTCAGATGTGTTACTGACGTTCTGATGTCTGTTAACAAGCAAATAAAGACTCTAGATTATGACATTTTGACATTCAGCCAAAGAGCCTTCTTATCGCACATCCTTTGATGTACATTACAGATATGGTCCCATTTGAAGGTTATTTTGCCTTTCTTACATTTTTTTTTATTCAATGTGCAATTGGGAGGATTGGCTCATTGAGAGATCAAAAAGGCAGAACAGCTGCGGGTCTCATCCTCAGAGAGGTGGTGGTTTCTCACAATGTTTCTGAGAGGGGCTGTGGGACTGTAACAACTATTTGTGGACATTATTTGCATTTTTGATAGCCCTCTGAATATCTGAATAATATAAGATCATAAGAATTTATTTATTTATTTATTCATTTTCATCCATTTATATCCTGCCCCTCCTGCAAACAGCTCGGGGCGGCTAACAAATATAAAATACAAATATAAAAATATATAAAAACACTCATAAAAACACACCCAAAAACAGGCCAGGATAAAAATACAATAAATAGGGTGACGGGGGATAAAAAAAACCTACCCCCCCCCAAAGGCCTGAACGAACAGTCAGGTCTTACAAATTCGCCGGAATGTTAAAAGGCTTGGGGCCAGGCGAGCTTCCTCTGGGAGAGAATTCCAGAGGTGCAGCACGGCCACCAAGAATGCTCTCTCCATTGTGGCCCCCCGCTTAACACGGGGGACCTCCAGGAAGGCACCCCCAGCAGACCAAAGGAGCCACTCTGGGTCGCGGAGGGCGAGGCGGTCCCTGAGGTATGAGGGGCCCAGACCGTGAAGGGCCTTATAGATTAACACCAATACCTTGAACCTGGCTTGGCATGCTATTGGCAGCCAGTGCAGGGTCTGGAGCACAGGTGTTATATGCTCCCGACGGCCCGTCCCCGACAGAAGACGGGCCGCTGCATTCTGCACTAGCTGCAGCCTCCGAACCAGGAACAAGGGCAGTCCACGTAGAGCGTGTTGCAGTAGTCCGGCCTTGAGGTGACAAAGGCATGGACGAGGGAGGCCAGGTCTGGGCCGGAGATCTACGGACGCAGCCTCCACACCAGATATAACTGGCGGAAGGCGGCCTTCGCCACTACCTCCACCTGTCGCTCCAGGCAGAGATCCGCGTCCAGAATCACCCCCAAACTCCAAACCTGCTGAGCTTTAGGAGGGCAAACCCCCCCCAACCAAGGGGGCTGACACCTCCCTCACTCTCCCCACCAACATCACCTGTGTCTTATCAGGATTGAGCTTCAGTCTGCTCTGCCACATAAATTCCGCCACGGCCTCCAGACACTGGGATAGCAACGAGACGGCAGGGTCTGGGTCAGTTGAAAAAGAGAGGTACAGCTGAGTATCATCAGCAGATTGGTGACACCGCACCCTGAACCCTCTCACAACCTTCCCCAAGGGCTGCATATATACATTAAATAACAATGGAGACAGACTGGAACCCTGTGGAACGCCACAGGATAAAGCGCGGGGGCAAGATGTTTCAGCTCCCAACACTACCCGCTGGCTTCTCCCTTAGAGGAATGAGTGAAACCATTCAAGAACAGTCCCGTCCAGACCCCCCAGGTCATTCAGCCATCTCAACAGCAGCCCATGGTCCACGGTGTCAAAAGTGGCAGAGAGATCTAGCAGGATGAGAAATGTCAAACATCCTGCATCCATCTCCCGATGGAGATCGTCGACCAAGGCCACCAACGCCGTCTCGGTGCCATAACTGGGGCAGAACCCAGATTGAAAAGGGTCAAGAAAACCGATGCTATCTAGATGCTCCTGGAGCTGGATCGCCACCACTCGCTCAATAACCTTCCCTAAAAAGGGAAGGTTAGAGACAGGTCGGTAGCTGGCGAGTGCATCCACATCCAAGGATGGTTTTCTCAGCAGGGGGCACACAACAGCCTCCGTGATGTTGGAATTTTATTAGTGGTCAAAAAAAAACAACAACACCAAAAGCAGCTTGAATTCTTAGTAGCAACAGCTTAGTAGTAATCAACACCTTGGAGATTGTTTCTAGATTAAAATAATCTACTTTATTGAGAAGTACATTGTGATAGGAAAGGCCTATCCCTAGGTCTTACTAGCTAGCTGCCACCAGCATGGTGGCCGGTCATGTTGAAGGTCAGAGAGAGAAGGTAGGAATGGTGAAAGGTCAGGAAGAAGGAGGAAGTCCAGTAGGAGCTTCCTGGGCACATCCCACCTGGGAGGGGGCTTAGAAGCAGAGATCAGGTACGGTTAAAGTGACACACTAACTCACTATCTCTACTCCCAATGCCCCTAGTGGTCATTAGGGTTTGTTGGTGCAAAAGGTCGATGTCATCTGGAGCTGTTTTCCAACACTTGAGACTAGGCGACAACTTCCCCTGCTGCAAGGACGCGTTAACCACCCTCGCCAGCACCGTCACCAACATCTCCCTGGAGGCTTTCACCAACCAGGACAGGCATGGATCAAGCTCACAACTGGTGGATCTCACAGACCCCAAGACCTCCACCGCATCAGCTGGCGTCACTTCCTGAAACTATCCCCACAAAGTTGGACCAGACGGGGCCTCCACCACCTCACGCTCTCCACCTACTGCCCCTAATCCAGTGTCAAAGTCGCTCTGAAGCCGAGTGATCTTGTCTGCGAAGTAGCTGACAAACTCCTCACAGCAGGCCTGGGACAAGTCCCCATCCAGGCGGAGGGAGGCCGGACTGACCAGCCCCCACACCACCCGAAACAGCTCCGCCAGGCGAGACTTCACAGACTCTATGAGGACAGCAAGGAACGCCTTCCTTGCTGTCCTCAGCCTCAACATAGGACTGCAAATGGGCCCTATGGAGAAGTCAGTCGGAGTCAGATCGAATCCAACGCCAGCGTCGCTCCAGCCTCCTGCCTACTCGCTTCATACACCACAGCCCCTCAGTAAACCAAGGGGCCCTGTGGTGATGAGACAGAGGCAGAGGGCGTCTTGGAACCACCCTGTCAATGGCCTCCCCCAGCAAGATGTTCCAATGCTGGACCAGCTCATCGACAGAGTGACTGTCCAGGTCCCGGGTTAACTCCATCAGGACCTCTTGGAACCGTTGCAGTTCCATCAGCCTCCGAGGGCAGACCATCCTAACTAGTCCATTCCCCTTCTGGAGGGGGTGCACTGAGAGACTGGCTATGAAGGCGGTCATGCATTGTTTTCAGACCGCGAATTAAATACCTCACAATCGAGGTATTTAATTTGCGGTCTGTAAACATCGCAGGACCGACTTCAACGTGCATGATCCCGAACTTCCGTCTTGTCTAATCCCGCCTTGCGAGATTTTGAAATATCACGCGAGCGGGTCATGCTACAGTGACCCGTTCGTGTAAAGGCACCTTGAGTTATCCTAGACAGACGTAACGACTAGGGTAGCCACAAACAGTAAACTAATTAGAGATGAGGAATCCAGGAAGACCTTAGTCCCTGACGAGTTAATCAATCTGGACAGTTATAGATATGAGGGATTTGACTCCCCCACTCCCCATTTTAAAGAACAGTAAAGATTCAGAGGTATGCCCAAATGGTATTGTACGGGAAGACAGAGAATCTAACTTGAGAGGCAAAATTTTATTATTTATGACATTGAGAAAGAATTTGATGAGTCAACTAATTCACTGAGGGAAAAAGTTTGTGTCTTTTTAGCTGACAAATTTAGTATTCCTTTACAACATCTACAAACTGGTGTGGTGTATGTTAAGAGACTTTGGGCCCATCAAGGATTGTTTCATACTCCCCTGATCAGAGTGGGTAGTAAAGATTTACATCTGAGATGTATGATATTATGTAGGGCGGAGACTTCCCAGTTGGGATTAGAGGTTAGTGAAGATGTCTTTCCTATTTTTGATAAAGCAGTGGAGACTGAAAGTGTCACAGATAAAGCACAGGATGGCTCCAAGGGTCCCATTGAGAGTTCTTTGTCTCTTCTGGAAAGTACTGTACAAGATTTAGGGAGGGAAGGAGCTCTTAATTCAGAGGTAGATAAGATAGATAGTACGGGAAAGGAGATGAGAAGCTTTATACGACCTGGGCTATTACTGTGCTGTTTGGAAGGGCTGGTATTATATAATTACCCAAATTACTTTAAATTGAGGAACAAGAAACAAAGTGCTTAGAAAGAGCATCTGATTCAGTTTATAAATTGGAAAATATTTTTGACAGTAACCAAAGAAGACATAGTGTAAAGCTGTATATGAGGGGAAATAGGGAGGCAAGTATTTCAGTTTTATTTAGGAATCAGGAGATATTTCAAAAACTTTTGGCATGTAAAGATTTGTTTTATTTTAGAGGGCATAGAGTTAAAAGTTTTTTTTGGAATGGTAAGATTACGATCAGCTTGTTCTCTCCCACCCTCATCAGTATTGTTGGAAAATGATTTTAATTTATCCTTAGGGGAGGTTGGGCTTCCCTGTGAAGGAGAAGGGCTACCTGGAGAAGAATTGTGTGTTCCTCGAATAGGATGTCAGAAGGATGCTTTTGGCAAAGATGGAGAGACGATTAAATTTAGAGAAATTAAGAGAGGAGCCGCTCCGAGCTGTGTTCAGGCGGGGCAGGGTATAAATGCAATAAATAAATAAATAAATCAATTTATCTAAAAAGAATAGGATATCTTCAAAAGAGACTGGAACATCCAAGTTTATGCAGTTATCTGAAGAGAAGTTGTTCCTGAATGGATTATAGCTGAAAGCTGAGGGTAAGGTCAGAACACAAAAGCTATAACTCTTGGCAAGAGAGATCGATAAACCTCCTATCTTGGAATGTTGCAAGGTGTAAAAGGAATATTTTAGATGAAGACTGGGTTGGAGTCCTGCAAAAATTCAATTTTGTTTGTCTACAGGAGGCGTGGCTCTCGGAGGGTCAAAGTACTGATATACCAGGGTATGGCTCCTTTTTTTTGTGGAGGAGAAAAAGTTGCGGCTAGTGGACAAGTTTCAGGAGGTTTAGCAATTTTTATTGCAAACCCCTTGGGAGGTACCAGTACAGCTCTCCAATTAGATAATAATTTTCTGCAAGGAGTTTTGTGGGAATCTTCAGCTGGTGAATAAATCCTTTTAATTAATATTTATATGCGCCCAAATTGCTCGTTGCTGTATAAAAAAGATAGCTGGGTGGAAGAGTACTTGGATTCTTTGAACCTGAGTTACCCTAAAACATTGGATGTTTTCAGACGTGACGGGGCCAGTTGGCCTCGTCACGAAATCAATGAAATGATCCCCCACCGGGATGACCCGTCATGCCCTAATAGACGTGCCGGGGGATCCCGGTGGGGAATCGGGGAGGGGGCGGGGCCGCGTGGCGCAAAGTGCGGCAGCACGGCCCAGCCCCCTCCAAGATCCCCGCCGCCCGCCCTCTGGGGAGACGGGCGGCCGCCGCGGCCAATGCCGCCACAGCGCTCGCCTGCTATGGCCACGGGCCAGAATCCCTGCGGGGATTCTGGGCCGTGGCCACCGTCCAGTCGTGACGGCAGGGGTCACCACGGCGGGGAATCGCCTTCAACACGCGACGGCCTCCGGCCCCACCGCTTCGGCCGCTCACATGGTGAATGTGATCCCATGCCGTGGTAACATCTGGGGGGGAACATCCGTTCCCCCCAACAGACATTACGTGGTCCAAGCCAGGGAATTGACTGTGGTGGACATTGACCACGTAACATCTGAAAATACCCATTGTTGATCTTGGTAGACGATTTGAATGTGTGACTCGGGTCTAGTTATGTGCAGGAATTAGATGAAAGCATGCAAGATTGTTTTTATAATCCAACAAGGAAATCTATGGACACGGGGCGGTTCAGTTATTTAAGTTTAAAGGGGCAGAGTGTGATAGATTACTTTATTATTCCAGTGGTCAACTGGAGCCAAGTTAGGAACTTCGAAGTACTTACCCATCCAGAAAGTGACCATATGCCATTGGTAGGAGAGATAAAGGGGATGCACCCTAGAACAGATTTCATGATCAGATCCGTATCATCAAGATTGGGGGGCAATCTTTCAGTCAACCCAAGGAGAGTTCGGGCCAGATGGTCTTTGAGTCTGGCAGCTCAGATATTCGATACTCTATGAGGACAAGAGATGATGGAGTGTAGAGGCTGTATCCTTTCTTATGACCTTAGTGACTTTAATAGCATCAAAGAAAAGTTTACTGACTTATTTGGATCTATTAGCAATATGGCCTCTATCCATTTAAAGCTGCCTATTATAAGAATAGAGAGAAATGTAGATGGTATGATAACGAATGTAAGCAACAGAAAATTGAACTGAGAAATTAAGAAAGAAGTCTGTGTTGGATGGTCAGGTATACTCTTACTCTCTTTTTTTTGGAAGCTAGACGGAAATATAAGAAACTATTATACACTAAGAAAATGTTTACTTTGGACCAGCTTTGGGCACAAATGGAGGCAGCAGTGTTGACAAAAAATTCAAAGGAATTTTGGAAGCTGGTGTTGTACAATACTACCAAGTCTACATATAGTTCATCCTCTAGGATAGAAGAAGAAAAATGGGTTGCTTTTTTAGCAGCTTATACAATAGACACAAGTGCTTCCACTCCTTCCTGATTTCACTGAGGATGAGATATCTTTGTCTTGTTTTTTGAAAACCTAAGTAGAAGGTGATAGAGTTAATCCAGTCCTTAAAATCCAATAAAGCTCCTGATATTGATCTAGCTCCTAGAGCTATTTCAGTTGAGCCCATACTGGTGGGCCCCTTTGTTGGTCAAGTTATTCACTATTATTGGTAAATATAAATGGATTCGGACAGAGTGGGCTGTGAGCATAATTGTACCTATATTTAAAAAGGGAGATGCAAACAAACCCGAGTTGCTATAGACCAATAAGTCTGTTACTGATTATTGGCAAGATGTATTCTATGCTTCTGCTTAAGCGCTTGGAAACCTGGGTAAGGGAATACAACCTTTTACCCAAAGAGCAGGCGGGGTTTCAATAACATAAGACAACAACAGATAATGTTTTTGTTTTGGCGCATTTAATAAACAAGTATGTATCTATAAGAAAAGGGAAATTATTTGTTACTTTTATAGACCTTAAAAAAGCATTTGAGTCAGTGAATTGGGCTAAACTATGGACAAAGCTTAAGATCCTGGGAATCAACGATCAGCTCCTAGAAATGATTGTCCTAACACATGAGAACTCAACTGCAAGAGTTAACTATGGCCCAGAGGGAATTTTATGCGTTCCATTCTCTATGACCTCTGGCATAAGGCAAGGCTGTGTTCTTGCTCCACTACTTTTAAATGTATACATCAATGATGTTGTTAAAAAAATAGCCGAAGTAGCGCATTGGCCTCCTAAACTGAGCAATCATCCAATATTATATTGTTCTCCCAGACAAGAAACGGATTGGAACAATTGCTCATTCAGTTTAGCAGTTATTACAAGGAGAACAGCTTGGAGTTAAATTAAGAGAAATCACGAACTATGGTAATTGGGAAAAGGGTACCAAATTATAAATGGTATTTAGATGGACACCAGTTAACACAAGTAAAAACATGTTTACTTGGGCATCACAATATCAAGTAATGGAGCATGGTTGAATCATAAAAGCTAAATGCGTGTAAAAGCAACTTGCTCTGCAAAAGGTATTTTCAGATTAGTGGCCAATTCCAAGCATACAAGAGTAGCTTCAGTATTGTGGGTCTATAAAGCTAAATCACAGTACAACTTTTATACGGAGTAGAGATTATGCCCAGTGCTGATAACGTTTTTTTAGAAGTGGCCCAAAACAATTTTCTGAGGAAATTGCTGATGGTACCAAAGTGTGTGCCGGGCACAGTTCTACATGCAGAGACGGGAATTGATTCAATACAGGTACTATCACTGACTGCAGCTGTTAAAGTATTGGATTAAATTATGTAATCTTAATCATTTAAATTTGACACATCTATGTTTATTAGAACCGTTGGAACATGAGGGTACTTCTGGATATAGCTGGATCCATCAAGTGAAATCTATATTGGCAAGGGCGGGATTGTCGTTTTCATATATCTTGACCAAAACTCCATTACAATAAATTGGCTTAATTATGCAAAGGTTTATTGATATTGCCCAACCAAGATGATCTGGCAACACTGAAGTTGTGGAAGGTTGCCCCATGTTATGCATGTTATAAGAACACTTTTGGCTTTGAACCCTATCTTTCTATATTAGTAATTAAAAAGTTGAGGAGAGGCTATACTCTGATAAGATGCCAACTGCTGGATTCATCTGTCACTCAGAGGAGGTATGATGGTACTCCATTTGTATACTGTAAATGCCCATGTGACACAGGAGAAGTAGAGGACTTGGAGCATATTATCTTTTACTGTCCCTTCTATGAGGAACTAAGAAATCACTGGATCTATCCAATATTGGGGATAGTCTGCCTCTAAAAATCTGCCTCTGAAAAAGAAATTGGAAATATTGCTGACCTCTACCTCTGAGGATCATATGAAAGCTCTGGCAACTTTTGCTTATTTAGCAGAATGTAAACATAAATTAATGGTTTGATATATTGTATTTTTTATTATGTGAATTATATTTAGGTTTTAATTTAAATAATAGTATTCAGTATTTGATTGTATTAGACTTTTGACTTATCCTGTGTTATATGATTTGGTTAAAGCTGGTGCTTTTTAATGTTTTGACCTGCTATACTTGTCTTTTTTTGGAGATATTTGTTTAGTTATTTTAATCATTTATGTAATGATAAATATGGTGAAAGCTAAATAAATTATATATAATTATTATATTATTAAAAGGGGAAACCGTTCAGAGCGACTTTTGTCACCTGTGAATGTGCCCTCAGAGGGCATGTCCCCCAACCTACTTGGCTATTAGCCAATAATGGACCTATCCTCAAAGAACTTATCTAATCCTTTTTTTAAACCCAGAAATGCTACTGTCCTTGACCACATCCTCTGGCAACAAGTTCCACAAGTTAGTTGTGCATTGAGTAAAAAAAATACTTCCTTTTATTTGTTTTAAATCTGGTGCCAGTTAGTTTCATGGAGTGTCCTCTAGTTCTAGTACTGTCTACACTCAGAATGAATATTTGCTCATCCAAATATGTCATTTCTGTTTTTTGTTTGTTTTTTGGTATTTCAATTTGGTTATTTCAGTCATTTCGGTATTTTTCGTTGCATTGTTTTGGCACTGTCAGCACTATTGCACACGTGCAACAGTTGTAACAAAATGTGGGGTGGGCCATGGCTCAGGTGGTAAAGCTCATGCTTTGCATGGATAAGGTCCCAAATTCAATCTCCGGAATTTTGAAATATCACGCGAGTGGGTCGCACGATGGCGACCCGCTCATCTAAAAGCAGCCTGAAAGAAAATGGAGTACTAAAATAAATAACTGAAACAAAATATTTGAAATGGAGATCCAAAGAAAAAGAGATGAAGTGCAGCCATTCTCAGTTTTGTCAGAAACCAAATGAATAGGGCAAATTTGTCGCAAATATTTGTTTTGCCAAATTTGTTTCTGCCTTAGGCTGCACCATTCCTGTTTTAACTCCAGTTTAGTGAAAATATAATGCTATCTGCTTTGGGCATAAGAGAAGGTCTTCAGTCAACCATTTTGCCAGATTTGGTGAGCTAGAGGGAAGAAAGCTACTCTCATGTCACAGGCATGGGTTGTCTATTCAGTCATGTGGAAATGTATGATCATATGGAAAACCTAACATTACAATGATGCCTGGCCTATCATTACAGTTATTAGTATGGGATGGTTAGCATGGGGAGGCTAGGAAGGGAAGGGAAGGACTTCAGGATGCCCATTGGAAATTCCTGAACCACGACTCTGGGCTCCACTTGGTGTGGCCTACATGTTAGGTGCTGCTGCAGCCAGAATATGGAGGGCTGGTAAAGAATGCTACATAGTGGAGTTGTAGTAGAGAGGATACAGCTTGTTTCAGCTTATCTTCCCAAGCATGGATTCTAGATGGATTGTGTTTTCAGTGGTGCATGTAGAAGATTTGTCACGCTGCTCACAGGAACAGCAATGGGAGCTGCACGGCTAATTCTCCACACTCCAACATAGATGACCGTGCTCCTTTGCCAAGCTGGGATTGAAAGCTCTATTGAGGGAGCATCGGGATATTGTCTTTTCTGCATGAGAGCAATAACAAACAAAAGGGGATAGAGGCTTACCATGAAGCGCTGCACAGGGCTTATGCTTGATTAGTTCATTTTACTTGGATGCATGACAAGCAGACAAAAAGAGGGATTGCTGTATTCCAGATGTTTCAACTGGACCCTCCGGTGCCCCTCTGAGGAAGAATCCTCGAGAGAGGTTGTAGTTTTGTTATCAAACACTGACATGAGACCCTGTTCTTTTATTGAGCACAGCATGCTAAATAAGATGCCGTCTTGGATTTTGGAGTAAAGACATCATGGTTTCTTGCTCTTATTTGCTATGGTACTCAAATCCGTCGTGGATTTTATTACTTCAGTTTCTCTCATTGTGCCTTCTGGTTAGTCACTGAGGAAGTTAGTCAATGAGGAAGTGTTTTGTAATGATGAGAGCACAAGACTAGGAACCAGGAATGTAATGTTCTATTGTGCTGCTTCTGTGTTTGGATAAATCACTCAGCCACTCTGCGCTGCAGCTTTTTCATTTCATTAATAAACTTTAACAAACTACTTTGTCTCTGTCTCTTAATAAATGCAGAAATATTAATTTTTATGAACAGGACAATCCTTCCTTAAAGTCAATGGATGTTTTGCCATTGAACTAAACAGACAGAGGATTGCAATGAGAGTGCAATAAAAGAGCGTCCAGTTCCAGCTGATCCTGGTTCCACTCCAGCCTGGCTGCAATCCTGAAGCGGTTCCCTAGCTCTGGTCCTGCACAATTTTTGGTTCCGATTCCCGGCGTCTTGACAGAATTTGTCTTTGTCACCATTGTGAAATTCACAACTTCATGTATTTCTTTACTCCATTTTGGTGTTTTGGTTAATTGGGTATTACGTATTTGGTATTTTGGTTAGTCTAGTATTTTAGTGTTCATTAAGTAGTACCTGTTCGCACTAATAGTAATAGTTCACAACTAGTAGTACCTATTCACACTAATATTTATTTATTTATTTAGGGCATTTATTACCCCGCCCCTCCTGCCAAGTCAGCCTGGGGCGGCTTACAGTATAAAACCACATATATAAAATCCATCATAAAACAATGCAAAAAGGGGAAACAAACAGGGACCAAAAAAAAGGAAGCAGCCTCCCCACACTTCGGGAAAAATATCAAAATACAATAAAATATATAAAACCCCAACCTAACCCCCAACAGAAAAATAATAAAACCCACCCTCACCCATCCCCATCGCCAAAAGTCAGGCCGAACATCCAAGTCTTACATTGACGCTGAAAGGAGGGAAGGTCCAGAGTCACGAAATACTGAAGTAACCAAAAACAAATATTCAGAACCGCAAATGAAGCGGGAAGCAAATACTACTTCATATCTGCTTAGTTACTATGGATATGAATCTGTCAAATGTATCAAATTCCGTATTCACACTGACTGTTCATTTCAGCCCTAGATTTTATCAATGCGGGATGAATAAAAATGGTCCTAAACTCTTGTACTGACTCTCTTTCCCTTCTAGTAGTTCAGTTGCCTCTTGTCTATTCAGTGATTTATAATTGATTAGTTATATCAGAAGTTGTATCCTCCTTGCACTGCACAGGCCTTGGAGGTCTTTCAATATTCATGCCAGAAACAAAATTTTGATTCCAGCCTGCCTTTGACAGGTTTTATCCCCAAAGACCTGGTGTACACGAACACATATTTAGAAGTGATGTATTCTTCCCTCCCTCTTTTAGAGTGTCAGTCAGCTACAGCGCTCCAACTTCTGACCCGACGCTGCCAGGGGAAAAGGAGCTGCAGTGTGTATGCCAGCACGTACGAATTTGGAGACCCTTGTTACCCAGGCATCCGCAAGCACCTGAACGTCATCTATACCTGTGGTAAGCCAGAAACTACTGATTTATTCATTCTGGAACCTAAAGGCTGCTGTAGGAGACATGTTCAGTGATGGTGTGAAGCATGGGAATGTGTCATTGACTAAGGCCACCTGTGCAGTGTGCATGACCACGTGTGGCTTGAAGAACATGGGAATGGTGCCAGCCTAGTGGCATGGAATGGTTTATGGATCAGTAACTGGTTTAAGGCAAAGGATTCCTTCTCACTGGATTGCTGTGGATAGCAGAATCTATGAAAAGAGTATTTTTAATTTGACCATGAGCGCCTCTCCTGCCACCATCCCAGGTTTGAGAAAGGAATAATTTCAGAGATGCCCATGTTCTCAGTGGAGAGGAGAAGATGTTACTTTATTTACTTGCAACAGGATTTTTGGTCTCAAAGAGTCACTGTTGTGGTGTTGTCAGAGGTTTCCACTTTTTAAATAGAAAAGTGAGAAATGTAGTAATTCATGAACATATGCTATTCTGAACAATACAGGGTACACCTCAGCAGGCAAAGGTCTGCACATTTGCTATCTGAAACAGTATTCTAATTGGAAAGAGAGGTTCCTGCATCATCACTTGTGTTGTGCTTCTACTTAACAAGGCACGTGCTTTACAGATAGGCCCAAGCAATCAGGGCACCAGGAGTCTAAAGCAGGGCCAGGTCCATCTTTGTTCAGTGGCAGAATTTCATTGCTTCAGAGCATTTTAGAGCTCAGGGAATTTGTTTGTAATATTGTTGCTTCCTTTGGTGGTTTAGGGAGAGGGAAGATGTAGTGTGGATATCAACACAGAGCACTGAATTTTCAGGGCAATTATCTAAAGGGAGTTCTCTGTGACCATATCAGGTCTCTTAGACTTTGGTTTGGGATTGGCTTACAACAAGGATGTAGCAAATTTAGGCTTGATGCTACTTGTTCTAGGGATGGCAGTCTTGTTAACATTCAGAGTGCCAAAAATTCAACGGCAACCCAAAATAAACGTATGAGGCATGTCTCCAATTTGAAACAAGTCCTCGTCTTTGTGTACACACCTCTGAGCCATACATTTGGATCTGATCCAGAGTGTATTCACGTCAACTGGAATTCTTCCTTGAAATTGAGCTGGGCTTTGGAATAAAGCCCTGTGTTCATAGTCGTTAGTCCTGCTAGTTTCCTAAAAGGAGCAGGAAATTAGTAGCGATGGGACATCTTGAAGTGGATTCTCTGACTGGTGAAGACTACTTCATCCATGACTGTGTTGGTTCCCCCTTCACCTGACCCTCTTGTCCTGGTAAATCCTGTATTGATAACTGGTTGATCTGTTTCTTTCCTAAGGAGTGGAGCCTGTGACCCAGGCTGACTTATTTTGCTTTAAGCTTGCCTATAGCAGAAGTCTTATAAAGAAAACAAAGCTAGCAACCTGCCTGCTTGTCAGTCAGAGAAGTAAGCTTTCACTTTGTTTTAAAATGTATATAATTAAACAAAATAATCCTTAAGAAGTCCTAGGTGTTTAGGGATCAATTACAATTTAGAGGACGTGCAATTGGGATAATTCTTCAGTTCAGCTTTCCAAGAAGCTTAATGTCTCGTCGCTCCATTTATGGTAGTGCCCTACTTTTGTGCAAAGATGCTCAACCCCTATAAGTGGAAGGGGGCATGCTTTGACTGGCAAAGTGACTCATAAACCTCTGTGCCTTTGGCTGAGTTTCCTTCCTGTGAGTCTTGGAACTCTTTGCTGGGGTCTTTATTAGCAGTTAACATACAGTGCAGGCCAAATTTTCAGTGCCTCCCCACTCTGCTCTTCCTGTTATCTGGGACAAAATTGTATCCTCAGTTAAAATGAGGGGGTTCAGCAAAATGAAGTTTGGGGAAGAGAAGAGCTAGGAAGGGAAGCATGCTAGAGGGATTTAGTCTGAACATTTTAGCTGAGATTGGAAACGGACAAAAAAGTTACTTTCACCCTTAATTAGTAGCCAGCCATTTTATGGCACTACAGTTGAACAACTTGAAAGCTATGGTTCAGAGCTCATTCATATGATACCCCAGGCTGGGAGAAAGCCCACAGAGGGGCATGGACATCCTGGCTGCCTTCACTGTGAAATTAGGCATCGTGTAAAGGGTTTTGTCACACTAGCAAGCCCATACAAAATGGCTTGGTGTCAGGCATCACTGGTCTAGAACACAGGCCTTGGAAGGACTGAGCCAGTGTCTTATCACTTATGTCACCTGGGAAGTACACCTAATAGAGTGTAGCCCAGGTCAGAATTTGCTAAACCTGAGAGGGTCAGGAGAACGAAGGACCACAGTTCATTGGATCTCCTTCAGGATAGGTTTCCTCTTCCTGCCACACCACCACTGTTTGAGAAACTTTTCTGGTAGCCTGTTGCAGCAGAACCCTTGAACGCCTGTACCCTGCCTCCCAGCCTACCTTCCATGCTGTTTGCAAATATATGTATCCTGTTTGCCTGTCCTCCAGCCTCCCCTGTTCCCAGCTTGCTTGTCTACCTTCCAACCTATCTTTTGGCCAGCCTGGTTCCTAGCTTGCCCACCGGACATCCAGCCTGCTACCTGCCAACCCACATCCTCTGTTTCTCTCCAGCACCCCCATACTACCGTGACGGGACTGGCTTCCCAGCTTGGACTGGTTTGCCTGAAACTCTGGCCTTGAGCCCAGTTTGACTTGTTGCTGATCCAGCTTTGTCCCAGTCCTGCAAGAACAAGGCTCTCGATCCTGCAAGAGTGACATTTGGGGCATTGTGTGGATTAGTCCTAGCTTTTCATGATCTAAGACGGGGTGGGGAACATCCGGCCTGGGGGGTAAAAGCGGCCCTCGGCAAGTTTTTATGTGGTCCCTTTCCAGTGCCTGGATCTGGATCCAGTCTCTACCCCCAAGCACTGAAAAACTGAGCTAATGGAGCAGAGAGGGGGGCATGCATACAAGGGTAGGGGACAGATCCATGATCTGGGTCCTCCTTTTAAGAACATAAGAAGATAAGAAGTGCCATACTGGGTCAGACCAATGGTCCATTTAGCCCAGCATCCTGTCTCCGACAGTGGCTAATCATGGTGGCTTGGGAGAAGCACTCAACAGGTCACAATGGGGGATCCATTCCCTGTTGTTTTTCCCCAGCTCCCGTCATGTTCCCTGATCCTTTCTGGCTAAAAGCTGCTAATGGATCTATCTTCCA
Source organism: Sphenodon punctatus (assembly GCA_003113815.1). NCBI lineage: Eukaryota > Metazoa > Chordata > Lepidosauria > Sphenodontia > Sphenodontidae > Sphenodon > Sphenodon punctatus. The sequence goes on along the minus strand of QEPC01005627.1, from coordinate 451,187 downwards.
GAAACTTGTCCAAACCTCATTTAAACTCAGCTATAGTACTGGCCCTTACCACAGCCTTTGGCAATAAATTCCACAACCCAGTTATATGCTGAGTGAAAAAATACTTTTATTTGTTTCATGGAGTGTCCCCTAGTTCTAGTACTAGCTGAGAGGGTAAATAACTGTTCTTTGTTTATTAGTTCCACACGACTCATGATTTTATAGACCTCTATTATATATCCTCTCCGTCATCTCTTCTCCAAACTGAAGAGCCCCAATCTACCAAGCCTCTCCTCATACGGGAGCCCTTCAATGCCCTTGAAAATTTTTGTTGCCCTTCTCTGTACCTTTTCTAGTTCAGCTATGTCTTTTTTGAGATGGGGCGACCAGAACTGCACACAATATTCGAGGTGTGGTTGCACCATTGATTTATATAGAGGCATTATGACATCCTCAGTTTTATTCTCTGTCCCCTTCCGAATAATTCCTAACATTGTTTGCTTTTTTGACTGCTGCTGCAGACTGTGCTATGGATTTCGTTGTATTGTCCACAACCACCCCCAGATCCTTTTCCTGAGTGGTAACTCCTAGGTTAGTACCCAGCATTGTGTACACATAGTTTGGATTATTTTTCCCACGTGCACCACTTTGCACTTATCCACATTAAATCTCATTTGTCATTTAGCTGCCCAGGCACCCAGTGTCATAAGATCCTGCAGTTCCTCACAGTTTGCTCGTGTTTTAACTACCTTGATTAACTTGGTGTCGTCTGCAAATTTGATCACCTCACTCTTAACACCCTTTTCCAAATCATTAATGAATACATTAAACAGCGCCAGTCCCAATACAGATCCCTAAGGCACACCAATTTTTACATCTCTCCATTGAGAAAACTGACCATTTAGTCCTACCCTTTGCTTTTCTATCTTTTAACCAGTTTCTGATCCATAGTAAGACACTACCTCCTATCCCATGACTTTTTAATTTTCTCAAGAGTCTCTCATGAGGGACCTTATCAAATGCTTTCTGGAAATCCAGGTACACTATATCTACTGGGTCTCCCTTGTCCACATGCTTATTTACACCCTCAAAGAATCCCAACTGGTTAGTGAGGCATGACTTACCTTTACTAAATCCGTGCTGACTCTTCACCATTAAATCATGTTTGTCAACATGCCCTGTAATTCTGTCCTTAGTGATGGTTTCCACCATTTTTCCTGGCACAGACGTCAAGCTTACTGATCTGTAGTTTCCAGGATCATCTCTGGAGCCCTTTTTAAATATTGGGGTTACATTTGCCACCCTCCAGTCCTTGGGTACAGTGGCAGATTTGCTTAATGGGTGTATTTTCTTCACTCTGCCCCAAACCTCTATGTGGTCCTTGGAGTTCGTACTAATTTTCAGTGTGACCTCCGGGTCAGAAGAGGTTCCCCACCCCTGATTTAAGAGTTGTGTTTAGATTTTTAGATTAATTAGAGCCAATTATGTTAGATCCAACACCAACAGCAGTTGGTCCAGTAAAAGATACTATTCAAACCACTTTGTCTCCCTCTCGTTCACATTTCTGTGATAGATAAACTGAATGTTCATAAGTTTGCTCATTCATGTATATCATAAAATGAGTTCTGCAAAATGGAAAGCTTGGTCTCACTGTACAGTCATTAAGTAACCTATAGTCCTGTTTTCAAGAGCAAATATTTGTTCAAGAACCCTTGGCTGCTTTGCTGTCAGTCAGTTGGCCATTTCCCTCGCAGATCAGATGTATGTATCTCGGTGGTGCTGTGTCCATAAGGGCCATGATCAACAAGCTGCTTACTCTGACATAGCCTGCGGGCTTCTCTGGGCTATGCTAGAGTAAGTGGTTTGTGGATTATGGCCAGTGTTTGCAGAGCACCCTCGTATTCTTTGATGTGAAAGGTGATATGTAAATATAAATATTAGGGCTGTAAATCAAAGTGAGAAATAGTATCATCTTGTCTTGTGACACTTGTTGGGACTCGGCATAGAAAGTTCTGTAAACTGAATCCATTCTTACTCATGCAAATAGGAATTCTGCCTGAGTAAATAACTGAGTTAAAAAGTGATTAAGGAGGGTTTTGCTCTCAGTGATGCATGCCAAGATGCAGGGTGTGTGGGACATATTCTGTTCTGACTTCTAGCACCTTCTCTTGCTCACCCATTGAATAAATTGGGGGAAATCAAGAGTTCGGTGCCCCTGCACGCCATGGAATCCCTAAGCTGACCCAGAGGTGACAGAGTGTATAGTGAGGAACCGTCTTCATGTGAGAACTTAATGAATAGGTCAGCCTAGCTCTGCATTGCTCCCAGAGCTTGAGAAGAGATGAACTGGAAGGTCCCACCATGCTGGTGGCAATTACAGAAGAAAATCTGTCAAAAGAATGAGTAATTTAGTAACTGGATACCAGGCTGAATTTTAGGCTTGAAGCTTGTTGCAATAGTTCTTGGCATAAGCCTTTCCCTTCTCTTTGCTCTTGTGAGGGTTATAGTAAGTTATGGCAACTATATATGTAGTTATAGTATTATATAATATATCCAGGGTCCTCTGAATTATGCACTGCTGTGATAGCACCCATTTCCCAGAATTTTGCATTTGACCAAATTATTTATTAATTATTATTATTATAAGCACTTGTATAGCACCAGCTGTGTACCTGGCGCTTTACAGAACAATGGGATGGACGCGGTCCCTGCCTACGGCTCACAATCTAAAAGACTTGGAGGTAGGGAGACAAGGAGAGGGGACATAGGGAGAGACAAGGGATAAAACATTCAAGCGGATGCAAAGTCTCAGGTGCACGTGCTTGGCTTGGTTACAGTTAGGGAGGAGTCAGGGGGAGGGCAGACAGTAAATGTTGAGAGGAAAGTTCTAGCAAGCATCGGGAAAGGTGGTGAGGAAAAGGTGGGTTTAGGGCTTTGAAGGAGCGGAGGGAAGGAGGGGGCAAGGCGGATGTGGGCAGGGAGGGAGTTCCAGGCATGGGGGGCAGCGAGGGAGAAGGGATGAAGGCGGTTAGGGGAGCAGGGGAGATGAGGGGAGAGCGAGGGAGGGGACAGAGGAGAAGCGGAGAGTGCATGCAGGAGTGTGTAAGAAGATAAGGGCTGAGAGGTAAGGGGGAGCCAGACTGTGAAGGGCTTTGTAAGTAAATACCAGGAGTTTGTGAAGGATGCATTGGGGGAGAGGGAGCCAGTGAAGTGAGGAGAGGAGAGGCTGAGTGAATGACCCTAGCAGTGGAGGTTTGGATGGAGATAAGGGGGGACAAATGAGAGCGGGGAAGGCCAGCAAGGAGGAGGTTGCAGTAGTCAAGGCGGGAGATGACCATGGGTTTTGGCTGAGGAGACAGAGAGAAAGGGGTGAATCCGAGCAATGTTATAGAAGGCAAAGTGACAGGACTTGGCAATAGAGTCGATGTAAGGTTTAAAGGAGAGGTGAGTATTGAAGACGAAGACCAAGCTACGGGCTTGAGGAACAGGACGGATGGTGACACCATCAATAAGGATGGATAGAGAAGAGGGGGAGGAAGGGAAGGGAGGAAAGATAAGGAGTTCAGTCTTAGCCATGTTGAGCTTGAGCTGACATTGGGACATACAGGCGGAGATATCAGAGAGACAGTTGATGAGGCGAGCTTGGACAGAAGGGGAGAGAGAGGGGGTGGAGAGAGAGAGTTGAGTGTCGTCAGCATAAAGGTGATATTGGAAGCCGTGGGCGGCAATGAGTTTGCCCAGGGACAGAGTGTAGATAGAGAAGAGGAGAGGGCCCAGGAGAGAGCCCTGGGGAATCCCTACTGAGAGGGGAAGGGAGGAGGAGTTGGAATTGGGAAGAGACACATTAAAGGAGCGGTCAGAGAGGTAGGAGGAGAAACAGTCAAGGACAGAGCCGCAGAAGCCCAGGGAGTCAAGACAGTCCAGTAGGAGTGAGTGGTCGACAGTGTCAAAGGCAGCAGAGAGGTCGAGGAGGACAAGAATGGAGTAAAGGCGCTTAGATTTAGCGACAAGTAGATCATTGGTGATCTTGGCAAGGGTAGTTTCACCCTTACCTTTCATTGTGGGGTTATTTCCCATCCCCCGGTGGAAAAAAACATGAAGAATATGGTAATTCATGGCTCTACAAGTTTGAGATTTTAGGGCATTGTCACCAGCACCTCTGGGCATAACATACTCAAATTTCATCCAGATAACTCTTACCGTTTGTGTTCTATAATAAAACAACAACAAAAGAAAGGCCTGGGGTGGAAAAATCACCCCAGCATCAATGGTGTTTTGTTTTTCTATTGGGGTGGACATCTAACCCCAGCCAATGCATTTTAATTGGAGTGGATTTCCACCCCAGCTTAAAAGCAGCCAAATCAACATTTTAAAAAGCCAGTTCAGACTGCAAGATGACATGGAAGGCAAGATCAGTTTAGACTGGCAGCAGCAATGAAAATTAGCCCCTTCACTGCCACGAACATCTCTCAATGTTTCCACTAGTGTCTAATAGAAAAAAGTAGTCATGAAAGATTTTTCATTTGCTCACTCCATCTGCAAAGCTTCCTTTCTCACCCAGCCTCCTAGGTTTCAGTCTCTTAGTCTGTCTGTTAGGTAGATTTCATTTCCCACTACTCGAAAAACGAGTAGTGTTGGTTGTTGTTCACATGTGGAGCTGGTATTTCTCATAAAACAGACTCTATCATGTCTGTGTGTGTGTGTGCTGGGCACAGATTGTGTGGCTACTGTAAAAAAAAGTTACATTTTATTGCACACTTTCAATACCCAGGCCAAAATCAGATTGGGGTAGAAATCAACCCGATGATAACTCGAGTGTAATTTTTTTCATTAATGAAGGGGGCGGAAGCCAGATTGGAGAGGGTCCAGGGAGGAGTTGGCAGAGAGGAGATCCAGACAGCGGGAGTAGACAACACATTCCAGAAGCTTAGAGGTGAAGGGTAGGAGGGAGACCAGTCGGTAACTAGAGGTGTCGAAGGTGGACTTTTTGAGAATGGGAGAGACGGTGGCATGCTTGAAGGTGGAGGGGAAGGAGCCAGTGGAGAGAGAGAGATTAATGACATGTAAAAGGGAGGGGGGCAACAGTGGGAGCAATGGAGGTGAGGAGGCGGGAGGGGATTGGGTCGAGAGGACAGGTGGAGGGGTTGGAAGAAGAGAGATGGGAGGAGATTTCTTCGAGGGAGGCGGGAGGGAAGGAGGAGAGGAGAGTGGGGGGAGGGGATGGAGAGGGACTGGGGAGAGGAGATGAGTGGGAAGCAATGTCGTGGTGGATCTTGTCAATCTTTGAGGTGAAGAATGACATGAGATCCTGAGCAGAGAGGGAAGAGGGTGGAGAAGGGAGTCAAAGATGGAGAAGAGGTGGCAAGGGTCACGAGAGTAGGATTCAACCTGGGAGGCATAGTAGTGTTGCCTCGCCAGGGAGATAGTGGAAGAGAGGGAGGAGAGGGAGAATTTAAAGTGGAGGAAGTCAGGGTGGGAGCGGGATTTGCGCCAGAGGCGTTCAGCAGCCCGGGTGCACAAGCGGAGGTAGCAGATAGTAGGGGTGAGCCAGGGACGGGGGTTTGGGGGGTTGAACAGGGCGGGAGGAGAGGGGGGCAAGAGTCAAGGGTCGTGGCGAGAGAGGCATTAAGAGAAGAGATGGCAGTATCAGGGGAGGAGGAGGAGAAGACAGGAGGGAGGAGGGGGGAGAGGCAGGAAGCAAAATCTAAAGGAGTAATAGCCTGCAGATCACGGAAGGGGCGTGGCACTGGGGAAGAAGATGGGGGTTGGTGGGAGAGGTTGAAGGAAGCGAGGTGATGGTCGGACATGGGACAAAGATCAAAGGAGAGGTCAGCAACAGGACAGTTTCTGGAGAAGATGAGGTCGAGAGAGTGGCTGTCGGTGTGAGTGGGAGAATCAGTCCAGAGGCGGAGTTCAAAGGAAGATGTTAGGGAGAGAAAGCGGGAGATAGAGGACTGGGAAGGTGCATCAACATGGATGTTGAAGTCTCCCAAGAATGAGAGCATGGGTATCATCAGAGAAGAAGAAGGTAAGCCAAATTTCAAAGTCTGGGAGAAAAGAGTATAGGGGGCCAGGGGACGAAGGTGAAGAGGGGAGTAGAGATGCAGAGAGTGAGCCTGGAAGGAAGGGAAGGAGAGGGAGGGGGGAGTGGAAAGGGCCTGGAATCGACAGGGGTTGGCAAGGAGAAGGCCCACGCCACCACCCCAGCCCTTGGGGCGGGACTGGTGAGAGAACGAAAGGCCTCCCAAGGAGAGGGTGGCAGGGGTGACAGAGTCAGTGGGAGGGATCCAGGTGAAGTTTTTAAAGATACACAATGTTTAAAATTGCTGGAATGGTGTTCATTTGCATTCAAAAGTTGCATAATTTACAGGATTTGATTATTTGCATAATTTATACAGCTTGCAGAATTTGGGTTTCCTGGTCACAGAATGTGTGTGGGTAGGGGACGGGTGGGGAGAACTGGAAATTACATGGAGCTCTGATTATATGTAGAAACTCTGTAGTGCCAACAAAGATAGACGAGAAGGCAGATTAGGTTTCTTCTATGCCTAGTAAAAGCCTCATTCATTTCACTGGGGCTTTTGTTGTCAGAGCTCTTTAAGGATCAGTGCCAAAGTCTGAATTCTCTATCTTCCGGCTGTCTAATAAACACATTGGCTCGTACAGAATCCCAGCATTTATATGGTGCTCTAGCTTGTCAGTGAGAGGAACAAGATCTGACCCATGATTTTCTTAACAAATGGGCCAAAGAGCTACCTGCAAACTGTTTTTTTTGTTTGTTTAAATAGCAGCAGCTCAATCCAGCTACCATGCTGGCTTCAAACCATTCACCTCCTCCAGCTTCCATTTTTTATTAGACATAAAAATTCTTCCCAGACAGCTAAAGTTGTGTTGATTGAATCCAGTTTCAAGTTGTAGGTTAATAATTACAGGCTTCAACTAACAGGCTGTCCAGCTCCATTCTGCCCCCACCTCCACCCTCCCACTTGAGCAGTTCATAGTAATTATTCTAGCCATCAGGAGGTCCCTATATTATCTCGAGTCAGCATAGCAGGATCAGCTGTCAGTCCTCTGAGGATCAGGTTATATAGTTTTTTCATTTTGTGTGCAACTCCTATAGGCAGCACTTAGCCGAGATGGAAATACTACAAGTTAGTTTGTATGTACAAGATGATTGAAACAAGCAAGTAGCTGACAGGCTGATAAGATAGTGATCTCTCATGTACATTAGCATTCCATTAGCCCCCCCTGCCACTGAGGAAAAAGACGGCAATCCCCCAGCCTCAGAAACATTCCAAACCTGAAAACCGGCAAGACTGCAATATTAAAAGTTTGATTCGGTGCCAGGTAGAGATAATGGTGTAGTACAGAGGGGTAGGTTTCCAGCATGTAGCGTGCCATTTAGTGGATTACTAAAAGGCAAAGGCAAGTAAACTCAGGTTAAGCAGAAAGCGGATACCTAAGGACGCCTTCCAAACACAGCAGCTTTAATCTGAGTCAGCAACAAAGGATTTAGGGGTAGATTTTCAAAGGGAAAAGTGGCACTTGGCTGCCAAAATCCAAATGAATTTCAATGGAAGGATGGGCACCCAAGTGCCATATTAGCTTTTTTAAAAAAAAATCTACCTCTTAGTGAAATTCTGTCTTTAAGACACCTTGGCTGCGACCCACAAGCCACTTACTCCACAGCAGCCCCATTGAGGCCTCTGGTCTGGATTAGGTGGTTTGTGGACTGTGGCCCTTTACTCTATTAGCCCATGGTAAGAAGCCTAAGAGTATGTGAACAAGACTAAACATCATAATTAATTGCCAACAGGAGGTTTAAATAAATTTTTCTTAACCAGGTACTTAACAACACTGCTTATAGCTAGTGCTGTGGGTCATCAATGTAATTAATTCAGAGAATTTCTCCATTATGTGCCCTCTGTCCTTTACTACAATAGCAGATTGTCTCACAATCTAATGAATTTATCCTCATAGCACACGTGAGGTAAGAAAGTGCAATTATGCCCATTTTACAGATGAGAAAGTGAGACATGGAGAGATGAAGTGCCCAAGGATACACTAAGCCTACTGTGGCAAATGGACTGAATCCAAGCGTAGCAGCCACCTGGGTGCAATCCTCCTTTTACACCCTGATAGGGGGAATTAGCTGGCCTGCTGTCACCAACTGTGCTCCAATTTAGTCCCCTGTTTGGTTTGGTTAGGTTAGCTTGTACACTGGCCTCCCTTCACTCCTCACAGCCAGGCCCAGTCCACATTTTTTGGGGTTTCTCTTACAAACAGATAGGTCCACAGGCGGTTCCTCCTCAGTCTACTAGCCCAGGCAAGCCAAACTCAATAGTAACTTGGAATAAGCACACCTCGTTTGTTGGTTCCGTCTCCAGTTGCGTTAGCTGGGTTGCTAGTCCAAATCTCCGGATAGGGCTTGCAGCTCTCCTGTTCCCTCTTTGCTCGAGTCGGTTTCTCTCTCTGTGAACTCACATGTCACTCGGCTAAACTCTGATGTCCGTGGGCCCCTGGAAGTTGTATAGTCAGCCCTGGATGATCCTCGGATCACTGTTGTGTGTGAGTGAGACGCTCCGAGTTCCAGACCCGCTTTAAACTCGGATCTGATGAATACATCAGATGTAAACCTCAGATCAGAGCTTAAAGTGGGGCTGGAAACTGGAGGGCCTCACTCACACGCAACAGCAATCCAGGGATCGTGCGGGGCTGATTATACAGCTTCCAGGGCCCCACAGACATCAGCGGTGAGCAGAGTTACATGTGAGTTCACCCTCTGTCTTTCCTTACATCCTTCCCCCTCCTGGCTTCTGGGCTTTTCAACCCCCTGGTCCCACTTCCATTCAGGTGATTGGTTAGTCTCAGTCTCAGCTTCTTAAAGGGCCAATACTCCATTTGGCTAGCTCCTTGCAGGGTACTGATCCTGTAAGCAATTGTCACCCTAGCATTCCAGGCCAGTATTTGCAGCACCATCCTTCTTCCCGGCCTCCTCCTTTGGCCGCTTTTAGACGAGCGGCGTACGCTTGCACATCGCGCTTGTGCGTACTTTGAAATGGCTGCATTTATTAATTACACGAGTCGGAAGCAGGGAATTATGCGCATATTATGGCGGTGGCGCGTTTTTAAAGTCCGCGAATTAAATACCTCGATGATGAGGTATTTAATTTGCGGACTTTAAAAATGCGCCACCGCCATAATATGAGCATAATTCTCCGCTTCCGTCTTGTGTAATTAATAAATGCAGCCGTTTCAAAGTATGAGCAAGCACGATGCGCAATTGTGCGCCGCTCGTCTAAATAAGCCCTTTGTCTAAACTCCTCATTCTTCTCTCACCATCTCTTTTTCCTCTCCTTTTAGCCTCTCAGTCTGTTTCATGTCTTCCTACCCTTCGGCATCACCTCTTAAGAGATCTCCATTCCAGGTTTTTGACTCTGGGCAGCCTAGGCCTCAGTTTAGCAAAGTACATAAGCACATGCTTAACATTAACCATACAAGCAAGTTAACCAGTCCTTGTTCAGGGAAACACTTATGTGCTCAACTTACACACATGTTAAAGCCCTATTGAAAAAACATAAGGTTAAGTAAGCACTTTGAGAAGCCATCTTCTTGGGAACATCTACAGGCAAAAAATATATAAAGCTTAGTCATAATTTTATTATTGCCATTAACAGTGTGTGTGTGTGTGTTTTCATCCATGGTTGTAGTTTATTCAGGCTTCCTTGTTGCCTAATAGGAGGTGCCCATTTGGGCTGGGGACTAATTAATTGCCATGGCAACTCATTAATGACTTAGAAAAATCTCACAGTAATTAAGTATTAATAATCCTGTCATGCTGTTTTACGAGGCAATAAACTAGCTGCTGAAGGTCCTGCAGCTCATTCTATTGAATAAACTAGACTTGTTGGAGGTACGCTGCTGGCACTAAAAATAATAATAAATAATTAATAATAAAACACTCATAGAAAGGTTCTGTGCTAAGCTCTGGGGTGTGTTGTTTGAGGCTGTGTTGCTGGTGTGTGTTGCTGAGGGTTGTTTGAGAACACTAAATACTTTTTGCCTCATGGAAGAGCATGATATCTAAACCAAGCTGGCCTTGTGAGGAAGTACTATTATTTTGTAGAGGCAGGGGTGACTTACGAGCAACGAGGATGGGGAAGATAGGTGGTCGCTAGGGCTACCATCTCACCTGGCAGCGGCAGGGCAATGGGGACAGGACAAAGGGGAAAGGAGATGGGACAGTCCCAATGGTTTGCTCCCTTTCTGATGTGGTCACCCTCTGCTACCCCTGGAAGCCCCAATTTCTGTGGGCTTCCAGTGGTGCTGCAGGCTGACCCAGAGGGTGTTTTTAAACAAGGGGCTACTAGGCATGGCCACCCAGGAGCTGCGCATCTGACCACCCGTCTGAAGGTGGCGCAAGGAGATGCATGCTCCTGTGAGCCACTCAGTACCCACTCGTGGTGCATTGCCGAGAAATCTAGAGTGCTCCATGCAGGGCAAGCCAAAAAGGTGTGTGGTAATGGACACCCATGCATTCCCTACCTGTATGAACTAGGGTGGCCATGCAGGCCAGCAGACAGGTCCCCTGCTCAGAGGCACTGTGGTTGCGGGGGACACGGCCTTTGCAAGTCACAGGAACTGGCTGTGAGTGCTGGGGAGCCCAGTTCCCCAGCGCTCATGCCTGGGACATGTACATTTTAAAGGCCAGTCTGGTGTGCTTCTCCCTCTCCCCCATGGTAGGGGGAGTGCAAAGCGGCTACCATGGTAGGGGTAGCCACACTGGGAGCCGCCCATTAGAACCCCTCCCCCTATGAACTCCACAGGAGCGGGTGCTCCGCAGCTGTGACCCCTCACCCCAAGCCTTGCTTGTTTAAAAACACTTGGAGAAACTGCAGTTTCCTCCAGAGCCCAGAGACTTGGGTTTAAAACCCAGAGAGGTGGAAACTCTAGTGAACACTATACCCTCGCCTCCTTACATTAAGGCTGCGTTCCCACCTGCGGCGGCAGTGGCAGCAGCGGGAAGGGGGAGGGAAGAAGCGGCAGCGTGGAGGAGCTGGCTGATGGGAAAAGAGCCGGTTCGAGCAAGGATCAGCTGCAGCTTCTCTCGCGCATGTCAGGGCAGGATTTTGCACCCTGACATGAGCAAGAGAAGCTGCGGCAGATCCCCGTTCTCACCGCCTCTTTTCCCGTCGACTGGCTCCTCCACGCTGCCGCGCCTTCCCTCGCCCCTCCCGCTGCCACCACTGCCGCCGCAGGTGGGAATGCAGCCAAAGGGAGAGATGAAGTGGCAGTGGCTGTGAGCATTTTTCTTCCTCTGTGGAGAAATAATGCTTAGGGATTGACACTCTTGAGCACGCCTTCTCTGGGTTGAGGTGAAAATGAAATTCCAACTAGATTCCGTCTCCAGAGGATCCGGTTGCTTCGTTTCTTTCCTGTGGAAGTTGGAATCCTCCTCTCACCACCCCCTCCTTTACACAAAAGGCCTTTTTACACATGTGCAAAATAGCACTCACCATAGACAGAATGGTGGTACTGTCCTGGCTGGTGCCATTTTGCACATGCGTACTGCTGCCAGCACCATTTTGTGCGTGCATAAAAGGGTTGATCAGAATTCCAACTAATGATTGGAATTCTGATCAGAATTCTGACAGCCGTTCCGTTTTTGCATAACTGTTCCCCCCAAAATAGGAACAGCTGTATCAAACCAACCCTAGTCTAGGTAGCTGTGTGCTGTTCTCAGACACTAAGTGGAGTCAGGACAGAGTGGCGACAGGATCAGGACCAGGCCGTTCTGGCAGGATCAGGGCTAGGTGAACGTCAAATCCGAGGGACAATCCAGGAATGTGGTCAGAGTCAAAGCAGAGGGTCAAGCCAGAGAAATCAATTCAAAGGCAGGCAGTTCGAGCTGAAAAACAGAGGCAGGAGGTCTAAGCGTTGCTCTGCCTGTCTTCTGCTTCCTGTCATGTGCCCTTTACACTAGGCAGGCAGAACCAGAGGCTAGTCAGAACTTAGTGGGTGGGGATCACTGTCAGTGATCCCCACTGATCTGAGCAGTAGAGTGAAGCCTACAGGACTGGGTCAAGGGCCTGAACCTGTCCACGATGGAGGCACTGCAGAGCCAGCCACCCCCTCCATGGTCCCAAGGGAGCTAGTTCTAATTCAGGTTCTGACACTACCCTTCCACCTCCACAGGCGACCTCTGGGCCCCTTTCCCCATCGGCAGCATTCAGGGGCAAGTTTTTGCGGTTCCTTCCCTGTCATTGAGGAAAAGAGAGGAATCCATTTCCCAAAGTGAACCTCTCTGCGCAGGCGAACGTACAGGTCCCCATGTCAGGTTTAAGGCTGAAACGAGATCTTGTAAATGCCGGTAATCTCAATGAAATGAAATCCTGGTTCTCGATACAGGCTCGGATGAATCAAGAACTTCCTGGTACTCAGGAATGTCTCGATCGGGATTTTGATTCCGATTTGCTTACCAGGATCTCATTGTGATGCTTACTGCTTTGCTGGACCATTTACCACTTTGCCATCAAGTTCTAATTCTGAGCTAACGCTGATATCAATTATCATTGCATTCCATGCTTCCTTTTTTGGTCAACAATCTGGAAGGGACAGTTCTGATTGGCATGGGACAAGCCACAATTCTGATTGGTTTTCAGGGGCCCATAAAAGCCATTGCAGTGCCATTTCTCCAGCTTTTGCTGGTGACTTTGCAGCAGCTGCTAGGGGTAAGTGCATGCATGACACGTACAAGTCTTCTATCTTTGTGGTATATTACATGGAACTTCTACATAGTATTTCTATGTTTCTCAAATACTCACATTTTGCTAATCTCATTGTGGGCATGCCCCCCCTCCCCTCCACTGGGCAGCATGTCTGGGAATTGCAGATGGGTGGCATCTGGCATGGATTAGGCTGTCTGATTCACAATCCTCCTTCTCCCTGGATCCATTCTCTACCTCTGTTTCTCTTTGGTTGGGGCAGCCAACGTTTGAGAATTGCATATGGCATGGATTGGGCTGACTGATCCACAGTCCTCAGCCATCCTGACCTCAGAGCAATGACTGCATCCCAGTTTGGAGCTCTCTGTTCCTTTTCCCTAGATCTCTCGCTAGATTTCTCTGGGGTTGGGCAGCCTGCATGTACCCGAAAGTAAAAAGGTACCCTCGGTAATGCAGTAAGCGGCACATTAATGATAATGCGGTCAGTAGGTAAACCGGGATAGTATTTGGACAGTGTTCTTCAATGGTTCAGTTCCTTCCTTGCCAGGAGAACTCAACGTGTGGTACTTGGTGATTGTTCATCTTCTCTCTGGGATCTCACGTGTGGAGTTCCGCAAGGATCTGTCCTGTCCCCTCTCCTGTTCAGCATGGATATGCAGCCTTTGGGTGAGGTCATCCGGTTTTGAAAAGAGTCCCTGGGTCTCACAATTAACCCCTGGAACATCTTTTCTCTTTTAGAGGCTACTCTCAGGCTTTAGAGGCTCCTCTCAGGCCATTTTTAGACGTGCAGCGGGGATCAGGCGCGGGAGCGGCGAAACAGCTGTGGCGCTGTTTTACACGAACCGGAAGCGGAAGTTGTGCGCGTGATCAGCGGCCGCACATTCTTTGACAACCGCGATCGAACTGGCCTGATTTCTCTGGGGCCGGAAAAGAACGCGCGGCCGCCAATCACATGCACAACTTTCGCTTTCGGTTCGTGTAAAACAGCGCCGTGGCTGTTTCGCTGCTCCCACGCCTGATCCCAGCGCACGTCTAAAAATGGCCTCAGGCTTTCTTTATTGCAACTTGCTGTCCTTGTTTGTCATTACTGAACCTAAGAAGTCCCTGCTAGCAGGGCTGACACTAGACATGGCTGGGCCCAGGATGAGAGAAGGTGGGTGGAGTCACCAAGGGGTCACCAAGGGGTTGGGGGCCTCACAGAAAGCACCCCCAGGAACCCCCAAAAGAGAAGTGGCCCTGCCACCACTCGGGAGGAACGCCTGGAGTCCCTCAGCTACAGCTCCTGGAGCCCTGAAGCCACTTCTGGAGCAGGGCCTCTAAAACCACAGGGCATGGGGCGTAGGCCCCTGCTTCCTCTACCTAAAGCTAGCCCTGCCTGCTACCATGTCTTGATTCATTTGCATAGTAAAATCTGAACACCTCAGGCCTGTCTGGCCTAGACACAGTTGCTCTTTCATTGCAGGTGCAGAAACAGCTTGTGTCTGATATAGATTAGAGTAAGCGAGTAGTCTGAGGTAGTTGAGTTCTGTGTCAGAGGTGGAACAGGTACCAGTGACACCTTAAGGAAGCTGCTCTGAATCCCTTTGATATTTTTAATGAGAAGAAACAGAGACCCAGAGATAAAAATCATTGCCTTAGGGAACGGGAAGGAAGGAAGAGAGAGTTCAAAAGACCCACTTTTACTATGATCCACAGCAGAGTGATTTGTGTGAAAGAGTCTCCCCTTTACAACAACAAGACATTACAAACTTGGCTCCTCCACTTCTTGACCTCATCATTTGGCTTCAGTATGTATTTTTCCTGTTACTCCAGCTTCTTCTCCATCTTTTAGGTTGACTGTAGCTTATTACTACTCACACATGAAAGGATTCAGAACAGCAAAAGAAAACCACACAGGGCAGAGTGTGTTAGGCAATAACTTGGTGTAGGGTTTTTCCAAATTATTCTTCCTCTCCATTTTGCAAGTCTTTTGCTTGTACTCTTCATAAGCTACCCCAAAGGGGGATTCTTGATGCATTAACCACTCACCACAATCATGACTCCTAAGCCAAGGAGTCACACTTGGAATTCAGTAGGAGTATTTAAGGGTAATAATACACCAGTCTTATAGTGTAATGCTGATTAATCCATGATTGATCTTTGCTGGGAAAACTCATTAATATACGAATGTGTAGACTTCCTCTGTCATCTGCCAACTGAGTGGCCTTGTTGCCCCCCCCCCCCCGCAATTCCCTTTCACATTAAAGTCACATTCTTTCACATATATTAGAACACTCACCTCCTCCTAAATCTCCTCTTGCCCAGTGCTCTGCCCAGTCAGCTTGGTTTAACATCCCCTTTATTGTGACCCATTATTTGCATCTCCCCCTATGTCTTAAAGAGTCTCTGTCTCAGGCCGCTTTTAGACGAGCGCGTGGTTTCCAAAATGCCACGAGACGGGATTAGACGAGACGCTGCTGCAAGTCACGCGCATGGGAGGGGGATGCGCATTCTTTTCCGGCCGCGATTTGACCAGGTCGGCGATCGAGGTGGTCAAATTGTGGCCGGAAAAGAATGTGTGCCCCCCTCCCGTGTGCGTGTCTTACGGCAGCGTCTCGTCTAATCCTGTCTCGCAGCATTTTGGAAACCACGCATGAGTGCACCGCGCACTCGTCTAACAGCGGCCTCAGTGTGCTAATCATCCTCAATTTTCTCTTTCAAATTCCTCCTCTGACCTCTCTAGCAAGCTCCATTCTTTTGGCCAGTTTCTGCTGCCCATTCTCTAGATATTTGGAAGAAAAATGAGATTAATCTTGGGTTGAGGAATGAATGGATAAAAACTCAGAGGTGGCTCATTGGTGGGTTGTGGAAGACCCTGAACAGTGAAGATGATGGCTGAAAAAAGGGCATCCCGTTTTGATCTCTGAAGATGGAATAGAAGGTTAGGAGTGAGACAGCTGGATAGATGTGTGAGAAGATGAGAAATACAGAAGATATTGACTATGCTGAAAGTAAGAATATTAGGCTTATTGGAAGAGATGCTTCTATAGCCTAACTCTGATAACGGTGAGGAGGACTGAAGAAATAAAAGAGATAGGAGTTCGGGATGGATGAATTACATCAAGCACTGGATGAAGATTAAATATAAGAAGTTGGTATGGAAAATCTTGGAAAGAAGCATGAAGGGAATCCTATGACCTTGGATGGATGAAGTTTCTTTTCAGGTGATTTCAACTCCCTCTTCTAACTGCTTAGTGAGATCAAGTATTTCAGTGGTGTGTGTGCGTGACTGTATAACACACACACACATTTATATATTTTAAAAAGAGAGTCTGTAATAGGGTGGCTTTCCTGTTCAGGAAGCTCCCTATCTACAAGGCCTGGCCAGGGTAGTTCCCTATCTACAAGGCCGCCCCGAGATGCCGTGGGCATGAGGGGGTGGCATAGAAATGTTAAGAAATAAAAATATAAAATAAAAAATAAGGCCTGGCCAGGGTAGCTCCCTATCCACAAGGCCTGGGTAACCAGGATGTAAGGGTAGGAGCGTGCTCAGTAGGGTCAAATGGCACTGAGCATGCTTGGAGAATGTGGGCACAGCGCCACCCACTGGATCCTGCTGGTATTACAGGTGTATAGCAGATACACAGACAAAGACGCTATCCAGACTGTGGACCCAGTGCCACCTGCTGGATCCTACAAGTAGTGCAAGTAGACAGCGGATACCCCAAGAAGGATGCTACCTGGAATTCCAGGTCCAAGGGCACCCGGACACCACTCCGCCATGGAGGGGAGAGTCGAGGCAGAACCAGTGTTGTCTGTCCAGAGTTTGCTGGAGCTGATTGTGAAACAGCAGAATACCATGGTGAGTTTCATTCAGCAACAGCAACAAACCCAACCCCAGCTCATGGCTCAGCAACAGCAAGCTCAGAGCCACCAGGAACAGCTGATGAAAATGTTGACCACCCACCTACAAGGGGCTGCCGGAAAGCCACAATCAGAGCTCCCAGACATTCAGCTAATGAAAATGGCCGAATCTGATGAGCCAGACGCTTACCTGGTAACATTCGAGCGAGTGGCTGTCGCGGCACGATGACCAAAGGCCACCTGGTCAGTGAGGCTGGCCCCGTATCTGTGAGGGGAGGCCCAAGCTGCCTATCAAGCGCTGGATGACCAAACAGTCACTAATTACGACCGATCCTGGATCGGCAGCAATCCTGGATCAGTATGGGATTTCGGAGGGGGCCTGTAGAACCCAGTTTCGACAGTACACCTTCACTTGAGAGCAGAGGCCGAAAACTGCGGCCGCAAAACTACGAGATCTGGCTTGGCGACGGCTGAAACCCGAACAGAGGAGCGTGGCCCAAATAATAGAGCAAGTGGTGCTGGATCAGTACCTCAATATTCTACCAGACGGCGTACAGAGGTGGGTCCGATGCCAGCAGCCTGAGGATATGGATGAGGCTGTGGAGGACACCAAGACCTTCCTGGAAACAGAAACCTCGAAACCCACTTAGGGGGGCTCCGGAACCGGCCCGATCAAAGGGAAGCACGGTCCCCAGAATAAATCTGGGTGGCCACCCCAAGGAGGGACCAGGGGAGTCCCAGCAGAAGTTATACAGGTACCGGGGGAAGCTACCCCTGACCGTGGGAGCAAAACCCCTCCCAGAGACTTGGAGCAGACTCCAGAAAGGAGGAGCTGGAGGAGGCCATAAGGGCTCCAAGAGAGGACCCCAAGACACTGCCCCACGTTTGCTGTTTTCGCTGTGGGGAGTTTGGCCATAGCCAACAAGAGTGCCCCCTCATGGAAACAGACCTTACGACCGGGCTATTTGGCCTGACTGCGCAACGTCAGCCTTCAAGGGGAACTCCTGGCAAATTTATCAGGGGGCTCCGTATCGGGGAGCAGCCTGTGCAAGCCCTGTTGGTCTCTGGCTCCAACCAGGCTTTAGTGCGCACCGAGTTTATCCATCCCCAGTGGATTAGCCGAATAGATACTGTGAAACTCCAATGTGTACACGGAGGCCGAAAAGAATATCCCGTGGCCTGGATCCCGTTACAGTTAAGGGGAGTCTCATATATCCTTAAAGTCAGGGTAGTCCCTACCTTACCTTGGCCCGCTATTCTAGGACGGGATCTACCCACCTTCACCCAGGAATGGCGAGGGGCCGCACAAAGGAAAAGACCCAAGGAGGACAAGGGGGGTGCTCCCCCCTCTATAATAGCCCGGGAGGGCAACTCGACACCAAACCCTCTGGAATACGGTAGGAGATGGCCCCGACAAAGGTGCCCCGAGGACCTCCCACTTGCGACTCCCTATACGCAAGAACAGGAGGAGCCCCGAGGCAAGGAGCAAGCCTGCCAGATGGAAGTACAGTGCGCCAACGGGACAACAGAGAGTGAAAAGGACACAGTTGATAAAGAAGGTCAAACAGAGAAGCCTGCAAGCTGGGAGAAGGGACTCCAGGTCACCTGGAGTGGAGTGGACAATGGGTGTTCCCCGCAGAAGAGTCAGTATAGCATGCATGGCACTCAAACCGCTGCGACCGTCTAGATCTCCCAACCCGGCAACCCAGTGAGGGAAGCCTCGAAAACCCCGGGCATTAATGTCACCCAGGCGTTGTTGGAGGCCTCAGACTGTCTAGGAAGTTTCCTGGACACCTGCCCAGAGGCCAGACCACTAGAGCCTCGCCCGAACGGACCCATAAAGATTTATGGGTGTGATTGGTGCGACTGCAATGTGGCCCAGACGCCTCAGGAACTGGGCAGTTCACAGTATTTCTGGTACCACTGTAAGTGGACTCTGGATAAACCGCACCAGAGAGATTTTGACTGACCCGATCCCGGGCTGCCATGCCTTGTTAAGGAACCCGGGCGTAACAAGTCCAGGAAGCAGGGACAGTGAAGCACGTAGACGTCCGTTCCCACTATTCAGCCGGCACACACACCGGGCAGGGCTGCAAACCCCTGGCTGGGTGACATTAACCTGCCAGTAATTGGGAAAGCAGAAGTTATGACTTGATGTTGTCCAGTAGAGGGTGGGTGAGTGTTGTCTGCCCTATTTTCTTTTCTTGGACCCCAAGGTCCCAGCCCGGGCCTTGGTTTTTTAAAACGGGGTGTGTGTGTGGGTGTAATAAGGGTGGCTTTCCCATTCAGGAAGCTCCCTATCTACAAGGCCTGGCCAGGGTAGTTCCCTGTCTACAAGACCTGGCCAGGGTAGCTCCCTATCCACAAGGCCTGGGTAACCAGGAGGATGTAAGGGTAGGAGCGTGCTCAGTAGGGCCAAATGGCACTGAGCATGCTTGGGGCCTATAAAGGCCTGAAGCTCAGTTAGAGCAGGGGGAAGCTAGGGGAAGGAACTCGCTGTCGGAACTCCCTTCCTCTCTGGACCGGACTCGCAGCCCGGACCCCAGGGACCCAGACTGGGCCTGACCTTCCTCAGAGGATCCAGACCAAGAACAGTCAGATAGAAGGGACTGCACCAGGGACCCCACAGAGCAAGATGCCCGGCAGACACGCTACTTGGCGGGGCAGGCCTTGACTATAAGGGGAGGTTGGAGGCCAAGGGTGGGGGTACCCCACTGGGTACCCACGTAGCATAGCCCCGAGCAAGAGGGACGAAGGTCGTAACCGGGGGGTTGCTAATTCCCCTGTGAGCTCTCCCGTACCCTGTGGGCTCTGGGAAAGACACCCTCACCCCCCGGCTACAGAGTCATTTATGAAGCTAATCTGCTTTTTAAATAGTGTGAAAGAACCTCCTAGCACCCACCAACTTTACTTACTTTTTGAAAACATGCCATGTTTTCCCAGTCAAAAAAGGTGTTAAAAGTAGCTTGGGAGTCTGTCTAGTGGCTTGTAACTCAGTGGTCCCTGGCATCTATAAGAGAGCAATTGGGTCAAAGGGCTAATTCTGCCAAAGCTCACTCTGCTGCCAGTTCTGGCCTGGCAAAATTTACAATCATTGTTGGTACGAATGAGAAGACAGATGGACACACTTAAAAAAAAGAAAAGAAAAAGCAGGTGGATATTTTCATTATACTGTAATGTATAAAATTAGTCCAGACATGTTCATCTCTGCCTTTATAGTTTTTGCCTTGGTAGTTTTTGCTGTAATTTTGTTAACCTCTTACATGAGTCGGACTGTGTTGGTACGACTACTATAGT
This sequence comes from Sphenodon punctatus, assembly GCA_003113815.1. NCBI lineage: Eukaryota > Metazoa > Chordata > Lepidosauria > Sphenodontia > Sphenodontidae > Sphenodon > Sphenodon punctatus. The sequence continues at coordinate 431,343 of QEPC01005627.1, read as the reverse complement.
AAACTTGTCGATGCACCCCAAATAAGACTCAGAGACAGAAGTTGGATTCAAACATGGCCACACTCTTTATTAACACCAGTTCTCCAAAGAAAGGCCGGTGGGTAATTGCACAAGCAATTTGAGTCCAATATGCTAGCTAAATAACACAACTTATTAACTCAAGTACGGCTGTGGCTGTGCCTTCCAGTGGCAGTACTACTAACAGTAAAAACGTCCCCTCCCACGACAGCCCCATGACTGTGGCCGAAGGAGGGGCAAGCCCCAACTGTGGGGACATTCCCCATTAACCCTGCTGAGGCACCCCTCCCAGGGCCATGACCCCAGTGCATGCTGTGTCCTGCATTACACAGAGTATCATCTCTCCATCTCTTAAGGAAATGACTCTTAAATATTCTATACCCTTCCTATTTATTCTACAATAGCATACTGGACCCCTGCCACAAAGGGGTAGTCGATTCGAACTACCCCGACACCCACCACCTATCTCAACAACAAGAACTCCAGATGTCTAGCCAGTGCCGCCAAGTACATCTCATTCCCCACTTCAGAGAGATGGACCCCGTCATTATTATACAATTCAGGCCCTGTGTGCACTTTTCCAGTTTGTCTGATGTTGGTACCCCCAAGCTACTCAACCACTTAACTATTTCCCTATTAATATTTCTCCTTGTCTTATTAACTTTCCCCGGCTTATGTGCTTTATCCCACTTTATCCTAGGAATCAAATTTGTCCAAACCAACTGAACTCCCTTGAACCAGTGCTTAACTGTCAACAAATCCTCTCTAATTTTTATTATTAAATTAACCCCTTTTCTAGCAGGCAGGTCATTTCCCCCAAGTGAATTACTAAAACATGTGGTGCAGGTGATTGTTCCAAACCTCTCAGCATCGGTAGCAGTTGGTTCCAGCTCATCCCACTCCTACCCATCCATCTAATGTGTACCAGTTCAGCCAAACCTAACTACCAACCCCCGGAGGTCATTGCAGGAGCTCTGCCTGCCCAGAGCACTAGACTGTGCCCAATGATCCACACCATTCATCTTGAAGCCTCGGGGGACCTGTATTCTGACAGAAAACAAGAGCAACAATTTAGAAATGGTAAGGTCTGACATATTTTTTATATACAGCCGACCGCCATCTCCCCACCAATTTAATTGCTTCCTCGGGCAACACTGCTGCCGCCGCTGTTGTGACAGCGCCGATCCTAAAAGAGTGGGGCCCAAACTCCCCGGGGGGCAAACCAATCCTCCCCAATGCAGCGCGGAGGACTGCCATAAACTGGTAACTCGTCATATGGTCCCTGTTCTTATGTATAAATAACACTCCCTGACCAGCCGGCCGGATGTCCAAGTAATGCCTCATCTGCCTCACTGGACATATTATCTCTTGACCGCACTCGAACAATTCAATGGTGTGACCCCTACTCCTCTGGTCAGTCTTCGAGCAGCGGAGCAGTATCTTTAAGCTGTCCTGCACCCATTCCACATCACCTATCCCCAAAGCCCAGTTGGTACTGTCCGTGCTTGCCCTGCACATGACCTCGCTGATCCTAAATCCCCCAAAATACGTTATAGAATATACAGTTGCAAACAGCTGCGCCTCAAATGCATTGTAGCATATTGTGGGGAGGGTCCCGACTAACTGCCTCAATATAGGTGTCGTTATTGGAGCGTTGGTCACCGTTGGAGGTGCCGAGGCCCTCGTCCACAACTCCAGCATATGCTTCAAATAGAAACCTTCATCGGGTGAAGGGTGGCCCATTAGTTTGTTAACAAAAGTGAAGGCTGCTAGTTTCGACGATATGGTACCCACTGCCAAACCTTTACCCCTTAATGCCATTGCAAACTGGATGACTTCTGACTCGACAATGGGAAACCCTGTTTCCCAGCCCTTATTCTTCCTGAAGTATTGAAACTCGCGGAAGGCCCTACTGTATGCTGCCTGGATTCTAAGGGCCAAGGATCCCTGAATGATGAACTGTAGCTCTAACTCCCAAGACTCTATATTCTTGGTGGTAAGGGGTCTGGGATGGCTCTGGCCTCCGGTGCCAACTCTCAGAAACGGTCCATCTGGAACCGAGAAAGGGCATCAGCTATGCCATTGTCAATTCCGGAGACATGTCTAGCTGTCAATAAGATGTTATCTTTCAAACATGCCATCACCAAGGTCCGCATAAACCCATGACCCGAGGTGACCAGGAAGAAAGTGTATTGACCACATGGACGACCGCCAAGTTATTGCACCAAAACCATACCGTGCGATTGGCGAATTGCCCCACCCACAGCAACACCGTTATTATGATAGGGAACAATTCCAAAAAGGTAAGGTCTCTAATCACGCCCGTGTCCTGCCACTCCTTTGGCCAGGGCGCTGCACACCAGTACGTTCTAAAATACACCCCAAAGCCAGCACCCCCAGCGGCATCTGACTGCACCTGCAGGTCTGCCTGCAAGAGCAAGCGCTCTCTCCAAAAACTAACACCATTAAACCCCTCTAGAAATTCCAGTCATACCGCCATGTCCTGTCTCATTTCCTTAGTGACCCGTATCCAGTAATTGTAAGAGCGGGTCGCGCCGCTCGGCTCCGTAGCATGCGGGCCGTTGTTAGGCAATGGCCCGATACCCGGAAGTAGACGGCTTGCGGGGATGAAGCGTGGTGTGCACTCCTGGCCCCGCCTCCCCATATGCATGTAATTAGCGGGACACTCAGCGCAGGCTGGGGCCCCGCCTTAGGCACACCAGGAGGCACTTAGGGTTTACTATAAAGCAGACTAGCGGGGCTTGAGTTCCCCGCCGGTAATCATTATTGAGAGACTGGCCCCTTGTCCTTGGTAACCCTATTGTACTTCTGCAGCATGGAAAGCAAGAGAGTGAGTGTGGAGAGTGGATGAACCCCTGTGTTTCCCCTTCCCTGAGAGTGAGAGCGGTGAGTGAGCGGACGTACCCTTGTTTTGTTGTATGAGCTCCCTGGGAGCCTGACTAAGAGTGGTAGAGGAGTCTTTCCCCTAAGCCTTGTATCCATTGTCCAGCCCTCCATTCTCCTTGCATGTTCTGGTACGAGTGTCCTGTCCCCCACCATCCTTCCCCATGCCTCCCAGTCCCCTTCCCTTCCTTTCCCCGTTCCCAAGCCCCTATTCCTTTCTCCCCTTCCCTTCACCTTCCTTGCACGGTGCCCTGACTCCCCGTATAGCTCCCCGAGTATCTGGTTCCCCTCTGTGTACGGTCATTGTTGCCCTCCGGGGCTAGGGGTTACCTCTCTCCTCCGTCCCGATGATGAAAAGGGTTGCCCTCTGAACTGGAGGGAAAGCCCACCTAACACCCTGAGGGACCTTCTAAGTGCCGATAGAAGAGTGTGGTTGAGGGGTCGCCCCCTCCCCGTGGGTTTATCCTGCCCCCTCCTTCTCCCCCTTCCCGTCCACCCCTTCCTTCCCCCTTCCCCTGTGACAGAATTACCGGCACCCCCTTTTTGTCTCGATAGCACCGAAGGTCAGCTCTAGGACCTTATGCATACAATACAATCCCTCACAATGGAAGTTCAAGATCTTAAGGAGGAAAATAAGGAGCTTAGGGCCCGGTGCCTTTCCTTGCAAGATCCGAGGGAGTCACCCCTTTCCTTCCCTTCGGGAGGGGAAGAGGGGGCCACGGGGGGTATTGACCCCTCCGGGATAGTGCCCATCCCTCGAGAGCCTAAGGCCCCTCGACCTGACAAATTCTATGGGGATAGGAAGGCATGTCAGGTTTTTTTGGCTTTGTGTAACCTCACCTTTCAGACCCAGCCCTTGACCTATCGCTCTGATCAAGCCAAGGTGGCGTATATTGTGGAAGCAGATGCCTCAGATGTTGCTATAGGTGCAGTGTTAACCCAGGCTTGTGATTCCTCGGGAAAACGCCTTCCTTGTGCCTTCTACTCCCGGCAGCTAACTCCTGCGGAACGGAACTATCCGATCATTGATAAGGAACTGCTGGCTATCAAAGCCGCCTTTGAAACCTGGAGGCACTTTCTGGAGGGAGGCCCCCATCCGGTACTGGTATACACTGACCATAAAAACTTAACTTTTCTTCAATCAGCTCGCATTAACAACCCTCGACATGCCCGATGGGCCTTATTCTTCGCCCGGTTTTCCTTCACAATACAATATCGTCCGGGATCGCAGAATACGATGACTGACGCCTTGTCCCGATATTATACCACAAGGGAAAAAGAGGGCGATCTACATGGGCCTATCCTCCCGGCCCACACCTTTGCAGCAACCCTTCCTTCCTTCACCCAACTGCAAGCGGTAAGTCAACGCGAACCCCGTTTGCCCTCCTATCAGCGTAAAGCCGGATTACTGTATTTTCAGGGAAAGGTGGTAATACCTCCCAAACTCCGCCCTCAGGTATTGTGGGCGCACCATGACTCTCCCCTTGTCGGTCACCCCGGATTCCAGCGTACTTTGTCTTTGGTTCGAAGAACCTTTTGGTGGCCTTCCCTATATTCTGATGTTAAACTATATGTCCAAGGCTGTACAACTAAGACCCCCCGTTCCTTGCCAGTAGGACTCCTGCAGTTAACAAAAGAACCTGCAGGCCCTTGGCAAAAAATCGCAGTAGACTTTATTGTTGGCCTTCCGAAATCGGCCGGGTATGATGCTATATTAGTTGTTGTTGATTATTTCACAAGGATGGGACATTTAATCCCGTGTAAAGGACTTCCCTCGGCACCTGGAATGACTCGTCTTATACTTCGTGAGGTAGTTCGTTTGCATGGAATCCCACGGGAAATAGTATTGGATAGGGGTCCCCAATTTATTTCACGCTTCTGGAAAGCATTTTTTACATTACTACGGGTCAAACTCCGACCAACAACTGCTTACCACCCTCAAGCGAATGGACAGCTGGAATGTTTAAATCAACATATTGAGCACTACTTAAGGTGCTTTTGCTCATCTCTCCAGGGAGATTGGGTAGACCTCCTTCCTCTTGCCGAGTTTACATATAATAATAATCCTCATTCATCCCTAGGTACCTCGCCCTTTTACGTGTCTTATGGTTTTCATCCTCCTCTCTGTTTCCCAGAGGCGCCCTTCTCTTCAGTGCCAGCCGCAGGGTCGCTAGTTACGACTATTCACCAAGCTCAAAAGGCTGCCCAACGACACCTACTAGCAGCCCGCCAACAGTATAAGGTAATGGCTGATAGACGACGTCGTCCTGAGCCCTCATTCAAGGTCGGGGACTTGGTATGGGTGCGTAAACACCACTATCCCACCTTACGTCCTTCAGCGAAATTAGATGACACCTATTTTGGCCCCTTCCCTATCACCCGCAAACTTAATCCGGTCACCTACACGGTGGGCCTCCCCTCCCATATGAAAATCCACCCCTCCTTCCATGTCTCCTTACTGAAAAAAGCCCATGTTCCCGCCTACCCCATCCAACATGGAACCCCCGCCCCCCCCTCCTCCCCGCTAGCCCCAAGTACGAGGTCCGGGCTGTCTTGGACTCTCGTTTTATTGGCCTCCATCTCTATTATCTCCTTGATTGGAAACATTATGGCCCCTCCGACCGTTCGTGGGAACCCGCTGAGAATGTTCATGCCCCACGTCTTGTTCGCCTGTTCCACCTCCGCCACCCCTCGAAGCCTGGTCTCCGTACTAGGGTGGGGGGGCGGAGGGGGCTTGGACGGGGGGGTACTGTAAGAGCGGGTCGCGCCACTCGGCTCCGTAGCATGCGGGCCGTTGCTAGGCAACGGCCCGATACCTGGAAGTAGACGGCTTGCAGGGATGAAGCGTGGTGTGCGCTCCTGGCCCCGCCTCCCCGTATGCATGTAATTAGCGGGACACTCAGCGCAGGCTGGGGCCCCGCCTTAGGCACACCAGGAGGCACTTAGGGTTTACTATAAAGCAGACCAGCAGGGCTTGAGTTCCCCCCTGGTAATCATTATTGAGAAACTGGCCCCTTGTCCTTGGTAACCCTATTGTACTACTGCAGCGTGGAAAGCAAGAGAGTGAGTGTGGAGAGTGGATGAACCCCTGTGTTTCCCCTTCCCTGAGAGTGAGAGCGGTGAGTGAGTGGACGTACCCTTGTATTGTTGTATGACCTCCCTGGGAGCCTGACTAAGAGTGATTGAGGAGCCTTTCCCCTAAGCCTTGTATCCATTGTCCAGCCCTCCATTCTCCTTGCACGTTCTGGTACGAGTGTCCTGTCCCCCACCATCCTTCCCCGTGCCTCCCAGTCCCCTTCCCTTCCTTTCCCTGTTCCCAAGTCCCTATTCCTTTCCCCCCTTCCCGTCACCTTCCTTGCACGGTGCCCTGACTCCCCGTATAGCTCCCCGAGTATCTGGTTCCCCCTCTGTGTACGGTCATTGTTGCCCTCCGGGGCTAGGGGTTACCTCTCTCCTCCATCCCGATGATGAAAAGGGTTGCTCTCTGAACTGGAGGGAAAGCCCACCTAACACCCTGAGGGACCTCCTAAGTGCCGATAGAAGAGTGTGGTTGAGGGGTCGCCCCCTCCCCGTGGGTTTATCCTGCCCCCTCCTTCTCCCCCTTCCCGTCCGCCCCTTCCTTCCCCCTTCCCCTGTGACAGTAATGGGTGTGTGTGTTAGTTCTCCCCTCAACTTCTCGTATAACCGAGATAAAAATGCTCTCCCCGGTGCCACTACCCGGCAGGCAAAGTTAAGGCTCCCCCCCATAGATTGTAATGAATGGACAGTAATTTTTTGAGCTGCCATGCACTCCCTTATCTTCTCCCTCATGCTCGCTAACTTATCCTCCGGCAGTCTCGATAACATCAATTCTGTGTCCAACTCTATACCCAAATAGGTGAGTCTCGATGCAGGTCCTTCTGTTTTTTCGGGGGCTAAGGGGACGCCCAATTCTCCTGCCACCTCCTGGAACCAACTGTAGGGCGGCAGCACAGTTCTCCATTCGTGGGCGGCATATTATCAAAAAATTGTCCAGGTATTTTGTTACCTCACCCGCCTGCAGACTTTGCTTAAAGACCCACTCTGTCAGGGAACTAAAGTGCTCAAATGCAGAGCATGATATCGAGCAACCCATAGGCATGGCACGGTCGTAATAGTACTACTCCTCAAAATGGAAACCTAATAAGTGGAAGCTACTGGGATGCACCGGGAATATGCGAAATGCTGATTTGACATCACACTTCGCCAGCAGCGCACCCCTTCCCATGGCCTTTGCTATAACAACCGCTACATCAAATGATGCATACTTAATTGTTGACAGCTCTTTTGGTATTGCATCATTGACCGATCCTCCACGGGGATGAGACAGGTGGTGTATCATTCGAAACTCTCCTTCCACGTTTTTTGGTATGATTCCCAATGGGGACACTACTAAGTTCCCCATAGGGGGTTGGACTAATGGGCCAGCTACCCTACCTTCTGCAATTTCCCTTGCAATCTTTTGCCTTACTACCACTTCCGTTCCCTTTACCGATTTCAAATTATGCACTGTCCCCTGCTGTTGCACCGGTCCTGCTGGGATGATGAAGCCCTGTTTGAAACCCTGCACCACATAATCCACCTCTGCCTATTGGGGTGCCCCCTAAGTGCTTCTTCTAGGCTGTCAATTCTCACTGGCGTCGACCCCTTTTGGACGGTGGGTGCCCTGGGGTGGTCCTTGGCCTCCCTTTCCATTTGCTGCCCCCTGTCCATACTTCCCTTTTCCGCTCCTCTGCCTAGGTCGAAAACAGTTAAGTGCCGGGTGACCTCCCCCACAATAGGAACAGCTGTGGCGGAACCTGCATGCTGCCGGGCTGCACCGGCCCGCCCTATTGTATTCCCAACACAGACCAGGCCTCCTTGTCCCCCTTTCCGACCCTCCCACGAAATGGGTTGTTCGCGGGGGCTACCCCTCCCCGTATGGTCACTATCGGCTCGGGGCGCGTTGGTCACATCAATCATACATTCCAGCCATAAGTCTGGTGCATGAACATCCCAACGCAACCCCGGCGTGGTGGCTGCCCTAAGATGAAACACTTGGTCATACCTCAGCCACGCTCCTGTCGGGCCCATCCCATATGCTCTCCGAACGATATCTGCAGATTTATGGAGTTCAAGCCCTCGGCTGAGGTCAGTTTGCAGGATAACCCCCATATATGCTGCAAATGCAACTGTCCAATTTGCCCAGTTTCGATCCATTTTAGGGCGTTGAAATTTATCCTTCTCTGTTCCGTCCTCCTGCTTCGCATGATTCAGGATTGGATCACTGAACAATAGGGTGTAAAGGTCCATGTACTCTCCCCGCAATATCTTCTCCTTTGTGGCCAGGAGTAAATGTTCTCCGAATGGGGTGGCTACACTCGGGATGGCTCCCCCAGGGGGAGGAGGAGGGCAGCTAACTGTTTGTACTACTGTGGCCATGGCCTCTTTGGCGGGTGCCTGATCTGTACTGCCGGAGCCTGTGTCTGTCCCGGTTACCCGCATCACCCTCTCCTTGTTCACCGAGGCCTGTGCTTCTGCCACCCAATCAGGATTTGGTGCCAACGCTGACATGACCCACACCCCACTCAGACACAATAGCTGTGGCCCACTCTGTAGGGTTCCTTGACCCGTGCCCTCCCCTGACTGGACTGGTGGAATGTCCCCCAAAGGTCCCCACTTCAGAGCTGGTAACCCCCCACCGTGGGCCGGCCCTAAACCACCCCCGGTTGAGGGCCCCAACTGCTGAACCAACTCCCCCGGTATTCCTCCTTACGTGTCCATCTCACCCCAGCCGTGCAACTCACCCTGCACCCTGCCTGGCACAGTCGTCTCCATCTGGGGTTCAACCACTGGGCGTTCCGCAGGCTGTCCCCTGTTCTCGCGCTCCAGTTCTTTTTCCAAGGCCAGAATCCTCTGCCACATCTCCTGATCCATGGAGTTGGCCTGCTGCTCCTGGCCCTCGACTCGCTTCCTACTCGCCGGTGGTGGCCCATCACTGTGGGAAGGTAAAAAAAAAAACAAGCCTCCCAGGCACCGCCGCCTGACTGCCTGGGTCAACTACAATACATGTAATTAGCGGGACACTCAGCGCAGGCTGGGGCCCCGCCTTAGGCACACCAGGAGGCACTTAGGGTTTACTATAAAGCAGACCAGCGGGGCTTGAGTTCCCTGCTGGTAATCATTATTGAGAAACTGGCCCCTTGTCCTTGGTAAACCTTTTGTACTTCTGCAGCGTGGAAAGCAAGAGAGTGAGTGTGGAGAGTGGATGAACCCCTGTGTTTCCCCTACCCTGAGAGTGAGAGCGGTGAGTGAGCGGACGTACCCTTGTATTGTTGTATGACCTCCCTGGGAGCCTGACTAAGAGTGATCGAGGAGCCTTTCCCCTAAGCCTTGTATCCATTGTCCAGCCCTCCATTCTCCTTGCACGTTCTGGTACGAGTGTCCCTACAATTCCTGGCAATTCCCCCTTGTCGGGGTCCTGGAGTGCCACTAGGTCCAGGCTCTCCACTCTCTGTCTGGTATCTTGCCAGGGGTGGTGGTGGTGGTGGTTTGTCACCACACTACCCCCCTCTGTGTTGCTCTACCATGGGGCTAACCCCAGCCTCCCCTGGGTGATTGCTGCCTGGCCTTCCCTTAGCTGGCTTGCCCGCCTTTTTTCTTTGCTTTTCCCATGTCGCCACGTGGGAAGGCCCCTACAAACAGACTGGGTCGACGAACCAGCAGCAAGAGCCTCTTGCTGCTGACTCTTCGGCCACCGCCCGCTGAACTGCCGTCCCAAGTGGCTCACAGGGGTTCCGCCCCGCCTAAAAGGGGCAGACCTCAAAAACCCAGTGCAGTGCGCTCAGCGTGCTTACACCTCAGGAGTGGTTGCCCTGGCAACCCCAATCACTGTCAGGGAAGACTTTCTAACAAGCCACCCTGACGCGGCCCCGCTCTGAGTCTCCCCACAAGGGGAAGAAGGGGGGGGGGGCACAACAAATTACCCATTTTGGCGGCGAAGGGGACTTTGTGTGAGACTGCTGTGAGCAAGAGTTGTAGACTAGATTCATCAGCAGCACACTCCGTTCCATTCTTAGTCCAGGCCAAACTGTGGCAAGAGAGACAGTATTGTGACCCGGTTGTGTTCAATCAGGCTGGGAGCTAGAAAGCTACAGAGAACACTCTGTTTTATAGGAGTGGACCTGAGTCACTAATATTTATTCCCTAACTTTCTGCCCTTATTTCCTGCTGAATTCCCACCTAGGAACTTTGCTCCTCCTCTGCCACCACTGTCACTCACCCCAAAGCCTTCTGCTCTTTAAACTGTCTTTGCCCTTTCACCCATGCTTCCCCCCCTATGCCTGGAACTCACTCCCTGAGCACATATGGTCTGCTCTCTCCCCCCTGACCTTCCTTCAGCTCCCTCCTAAAACTTACTTCTTCCTTTAGGCTTTCCCTAGCTCCTCACGGATGCTTCTCCTTATACTTTCTTATTTGCTGATTTTGCAATCCACCTAAAATTGAATCTATTGGTCATGTCCTTTTAGATTGCTCATTGTATAAAGACCTAATATATTGGTTGGTGGAACCGATTGTAGACAGAATCCCTCCATGCAGCCAGGAGATGTTATTAACACGCCTTCTGGCTGACAGGGCTGCCGTTGTCGCTCAAACTGTAGCCAAATTCTGTGCAGCAGCATTTCGAAGGCGGAATGCTCTGCTTGGCCAATCCTGTGTATGAATGAAGGGCTCTTCCTTTGTTGGAAGCTTTGGAATAAAGTTTAAATCTGAAGTGCAGACCCTTCCCCCCCCGCCCCCCGCGCGCTTTCTAGCATGGTATTTTTTATGATTTTAAGTCAGCCTGTGAAGGTTATAAGATTTATCTTCAAGGTTAATTACTAGCTGAATGTTAGTTTTAGATAGATAGGATATTATATTTATCAAGAGGTGTCTTTAAAATCCCTATTTATGGGTTGTATTGTATGATACAACTCATACATTGTATGATTTAATTGTATTTTGTTTGTTTAATTTGGTTTGGTTTGTGAATGGCACATAGCCAAACCAATAAATATTTGAGTTGAGTTATACTTTCTTATCCTTCAGGGTCCCACTCTTTCTGTTGTAACTAAGATAAGCACCTGCAACGTCTCAGCTTCATGAATCTCTCTCTTTATGTTCCCTTCCCTTGTCTGTCCTAGACTGCAAGACCTTTAGGGCAGGATCCTGTCTCTGGTGATAACTGTTCTGTGTGACAGGGACATGGCAGGCACCATACAGATAAACAAATTGAATAAGTAATAGCTGATCCCGATCCAAACAAGATTCAAACTTTTACAGGGTTTTAATGGGAATTAGAGTAGGTGTTCCAACTTAGGTCCATTTCTTCTCTCTTCAGGGATCCATGTTCATTGTGTTCTCCCCATTGCCACCAATGGGGAGAATGCAGCAAACACAGGTCCCAGACTATAATTCATTCACTTTTGGGGTGGAACACAGAAGCTGTTTACCAGCACACATAGCACTACAAAACAGTTTTGCACGATATGTTGTAATGAACTCTGGCTGCAGTTAATTTCCCCTTTAAGAGGAAGCCTTGTGCTTTGTAGTTTCAATCAGATTTAGCATCCCTTCTTATTTATTTATTTATTTATTTATTTCTTAGCATTTCTATGCCACCCCCTCATGCCCACGGCATCTCGGGGTGACTAACAATACAGTAAAACAATAAAATACATTAAAAACTGACATTAATTTTAAAATAATTTTTAAAACCCCAACCCTCCAATTCCCCCAAATTCCCCACCCCACCAATCTCCCCCATTTACCCCTCCCTCCCCCCCACTTCAGAGGAAATTTAAATAGACAGTAAGTAATTTTCTAGATTAGAATTTGCCCCAGAAGCCAGAATTAGCACGGATTCTTTTTTGCTGTGGCGAAAGGCATGCAAAGACCATTAGTAGCACCTTGGTCCAAAAGAAAGACACCTGCAACAACAGTTTGGCCAAACAACATGCCTAAATCCCCCAAAATACATTATAGAATATACAGTTGCAAACAGCTGCGCCTTGAATGCATTGTAGCATATTGTGGGGAGGGTCCCAACTAACTGCCTCAATATAGGTGTCGTTATTGGAGCGTTGGTCATCGTTGGAGGTGCCGAGGCCCTCGTCCACAACTCCAGCATATGCTTCAAATAGAAACCTTCATCGGGTGAAGGGTGGCCCATTAGTTTGTTAACAAAAGTGAAGGCTGCTAGTTTCGACAATATGGTACCCACTGCTAAACCTTTACCCCTTATTGCCATTGCAAACTGGATGACTTCTGACTCGACAATGGGAAACCCTGTTTCCCAGCCCTTATTCTTCCTGAAGGATTGAAACTCACAGAAGGCCCTACTGTATGCTGCTTGGGTTCTAAGGGCCAAGGATCCCTGAATGATGAACTGTAGCTCTAACTCCCAAGACTCTATATTCTTGGTGGTAAGGGGTTTGGGATGGCTCTGGCCTCCGGTGCCAACTCTCGGAAACAGTCCATCTGGGCATCAGCTATGCCATTGTCAATTCCGGAGACATGTCGAGCTGTCAATAAGATGTTATCTTTCAAACATGCCATCACCAAGGTCTGCATAAACCCATGACCCGAGGTGACCAGGAAGAAAGTGTATTGACCACATGGACAACCACCAAGTTATCGTACCAAAACCGTACCGTGCGATTGGCGAATTGCCCCGCCCACAGCAACACCGTTATCATGATAGGGAACAATTCCAAAAAGGTAAGGTCTCTAATCACGTCCGTGATCTCTAATCATTGCCATGAGAGTTAAGTTTAAAAAGGCAAGTATATTTCATGGAAATCCTTGAAAGAAAGGCATTTATTTCCCCCATGGCGTTTGAAATTTCCCATGGAACTTTTTATGCCTAATGAAAAATGTCAAGATTTCCATTGAAAAATGAACGCTATTTATTTAATTATTATTGAATACATTTTTACTCCACATCCTTTTGCACCATGGTGGCTCGGAGCAGCGAACAACATATACAATCTGAATAATACACATAAATAAAACTAGATATTAAAATATTAAAAATTTCCAAAAGGCAAAATACTAAAGGAAATAAAAACACCCCACCCTGCCTCCCCTTTCCCGAAGGCCCGGCAGAACAACCAGGTCTTACATGATCTTCGGAAAGAGGGGAGGTCTGGAGGTAAACGGGCCTCCATCGGGAGGGAGGTCCACAGCCTTGGTGCGGCCACCGAGAACACCCTCACCACCCGGGATACCCGGGGGATCTCGAGTTGGGCGCCCTGGATGACTGCAGGGGCCGCGAAATGACCCGGTGCCTGAGGCGGTCTCACAGATAAGCAGACCCCAAGCTGTTTAGGGCTTTAAAGGTCATCACCAATACTTTGAACTGGGCCTGGTAGACTATCGGCAGCCAGTGCAGAGAATGGAGCACAGGTGTAATGTGCTCGCGGCGACCAGTCCCTGTTAAGAGACGAGCCACTGCATTCTGCACCAGCTGCAGCCTCCAGATTGTCTTCAAAGGTAGCCCCATGTAGAGTGCGTTACAGTAATCCAGTCGAGAGGTAATGAAAGCATGGATGATGGTTGCCAGGTCCGAGTTGGAGACATACGTTTGCAGCCATCGCACCAGATGCAACTGGCAAAATGCTCCCCTCACCACCACCTCGACCTGACAATCCAGGCAGAGCTGTGGGTCTAGGAGCACCACCATGCTATGGACCTGAGCAGCCAGAGGGGGGCAGACCCTGCCAATGACGGGAGCCAATCCCCCCGCCCCCAGCCTTACCCACCACCATCACCTCCATCTTGTTGGAATTCAGTTGCGGTCGATTCGTCCTCATCCAGTCCCCCACAGCTGCCAAGCACCAGGTAAGCACAGAGACTGCCGGGCCTGGATCTCCATAAAATGAGAGGTAAAGTTGTGTATCAATGGCGTACTGATGACATCGTACGCCGAACCATCTCATGACCTCCCCCAAGGGTTGCATATACACATTGAACAAGAGAGGGGACAGAATAGAACCCTGCGAGACTCCACACGTGAGGCCCCGGGGAGATGACGTGTATTCTCCGAGAACCACTCACTGAGTTCTTCCTGCCAGGAATGAGCGGAACCGTTCTAAAACAATCCCACTCACCGCAGCCCGGTCCTGCAGCCTCGTCAACAGCATCTCATGATCAACGGTATCAAACGCCACCGACAGATCCAACAAGATCAAAATAGATGATCTGCCCTAATCTAATTCATGACGTAGGTCATCGATCAAGGCCACAAGTGCAATCTCCGTGCCGAACCCCGGATGAAAGCCAGATTGTGAGGGATCAAGAAAACCGACCCAGTCCAGATGCCCCTGTAACTGCCGGGTCACCACCCGTTCAATCAATAACCTTCCTTAAAAAGGGAAGGTTAGAGACTGGCCAATAGCTGGCTGGGGAGTCAACGCTCAAAGATGGTTTCTTGATCAGGGGCCGCACCACTGCCTCCTTGAGGCAGCTTGGTACCCTGCCCTCCCCACGGGAGGCATTGACCACCCTTGCCAACAGCGGCCCCAACGTCTCCCGGCTATTTTTGTGTTTTGGTTGAAAAGACTCTGTCTGTTTAAAGGACCCCTCCCCAGCCCTTTTGATGGATAGTGGTTGACCAACTCTAATTTCTTGCTACTAACTTAGAAGGAAGAGTGCCATTTACCAAATCAGGATCACTATTCCCTTCAGCATCCTTTGTTTACTCTTGGTGTTTCCCACCTAAAGCTTATTTTTGCAACACCGCTAGAGTGAGTAGGGGCACAGGTCTACATTCCGACTGTTGTGTTGAAACACTTATCCTATCTGTGTTCTTTGATACTCTCTTGTTCTCTGCCACCTAATGCAAGCAGTGGGTCATTGAAATGCACGGGTGTGAATGCACTGCTACAGAACAGGGCAAACGCAGATTAAGGTGTCATTTTCAAGTGGGAAGGATGTTGTACGAATGAGACTTCTGAACCAAGATTTCCTGATTGCCAGCCCAGTACCTTAACCATAACCACACATTCTCCAACAGCACCATTTTGTCCAGTACAGTAACAGGTGGTGTTATCTTGTACTGGGTTCCCTGCAGTGTAAGGTTTGTACCAGATTCATCAGACAAAGAGAGTCATTATTAAGAGCCTTGACTGTCTTGCCTATTGTTTATTCATTGTTGGGCTGTGAGGATGGGGCAACTTTTCTTATTTTAACAAGCTTGAGAAAAGCCCTGCTATCAAAGAAAGGTGACACCCAGGCAGGAGGGAGTTGTGTGCCTGGGATCAAGATGAAAACTAAAAAAGGTAGCAAGGGTGTGAATATGATTGTGAGAGATGATTCTTTAGCATGCTGAAAGGGACTGTTAATGCTTCCACCTGGGTTCCTCTGAGTGTCTTTAAAACTAAAACTTTAGAGCAAAAGTTCCTCCCAGAAGAAGGGAGTGCACACATTTAAGAATTTTGACTCTTTAATAGGCTTAGTCTCATTTTGAACCATCAGTTCTGCACATACAGACATATGTTTACACAGAGTCTCTGACACATATATCCTTTTTTTACAGCTCAGCCCCAAAGTTAGTCAGTGGGCTATTACAAATTTCCATAAACACATGTAATTTTATGCCAATTAGGGGCAGCATGAAGTGTACCTATTTCTCTCCATCAAATGTTGGAGGGCAGGCAGCCACCTGTTCCTTTTTTATGTTTAAGACCCCATTGCTTAATCCCATCCCTTTTTTAAGGCTGCATTTCTTCTTCTAGCCTAAGCAGTTAAGGATCTTTCAAAATTGACACCTTAAATACTTGCCGGACAATCTCTTTTTTCCTGCCCTCCTTTAGTCATTGTTTAGCCAAGCTATTCATGTTTAAGTTCCTTTAATCTTTCCTCATAAATCAACCTGTCCCGGCTTCTTAATTGTTGTTTTGTTGTTGTTGCTTCTCTCTGAATTGCCCTGCAATCTATCTATATCTTTGACAAACACACTAAACAAGCTTATGATTCCCCCACCCCCACTTCCCTCCACCCCTGAGGTGACCATCAATTTGCCATTCCATCAGCTTTATCTTAGCAACAGGACTGACCCTGACATAGCACAGTGCCACACACAGGCATTTGGGAGGAACAACACTGTTGCTCCTATTGTGTGGTAGTTGTAGTCTTCCTGCTGCTGTGTGTCAGCCGCGGCTGCTCCACAGCCCAGCGGCCACGTCTGCCAGCAGCGAGCCCCGTCCCCCAAGCCGAAAGACACAACCCAACACAGGATTCAGAGCCACCGCCCCTGGTTACCCTGGCAACCCCCAACACAGGCCCCAACAGTAGGGACCTCCAACAGCGCAGCGGGACCTCACACCCCTCTGCTGCACTCCACGCACCTTCAGGCACGTTGAAAGGCCCACACGCTATCCTGACGGGCATTATTTCCACCGCCTCCACAGCCAAAGCATTCTTGTGTGGGTGTAGTCAGCGTAAAGGCCTCCCCTTTTCCTTCATTCCTCCCCTTCTTCCCCCCTCCCACTGACAGATTCACCGGCCCGTTTCCTTCACATCTCCTCTGACCCCCATCATGGATGTGGCTCGGGAAATAGGGAATTTAGTGCAAGCTGTACAAGCCCTTGCCACGCAAATCAAAGATCTACAAGAGCAGCATACGGAGTTGGCGGTCACGGTGGCCCAACAACAGGCCACCACCCCTCCTGCTGCAGCCCGCCTCGTGCCCCCTGAGTCATCTGCTGCTGCGGCAGCTGCTGGGAAGTTGCGGCACTCCCTGCTGTTCCTCCACCGGACCCAACACCCCCAGCAACACCCCGAGAACTGCGGGGACCCCGCATCGATAAATTTCAGGGGGATCTCAAGGCTTGCCAAGGGTTTCTGGCCCTCTGCGAACTGACTTTCACCACCTAGGTCGCAACCCACCCTACTGATGCCTTGAAGGTTGCTTTTGTTATCGGGAACCTAGGGAGAATGGCATTAGAATGGGCCACCAACCTGTTAACAAGCAAAAGCCCCCTCTTGTCTAATTATGAAGACTTCCTTCAAGAGTTTCGCTTCCTCTTTAATCACCCGCACCAATTACGGGATGCTGAAACTGCTATCCTATCCCTTCGGCGGGGATGGACCCCGCTCCTGAAGTACATTACCCAGTTCCAGCAGCTTGCGCTGGAACTGCAATGGTCAGACTATGTTCTGAAGGTGCACATTTGGAAGGGACTCACAGATGACCTCAAGGACCAGCTGGCCTACACCGTCCTTCCTGCCACCTGGACCAACCTGGCCATGCTAGCACTCCAAATCGACGACCGATTAGCAGAGCGACGAAGAGAGAGACGTCAGGACAGTAGGGGTTTCCCGGTGGCACCAGGGCCCATCATCACTCCAAGCCCAGAGGGGGCAGGGCCCAAACTACTGGACCCGGAGCCAATGCAGCTGGGGGCTTCCAGAAGATCCCTAACACCCAAAGAGAGGGACCGTCGCCGACGCTCACGGGCCTGTTTTTATTGTGGGGATCCAACCCACTTTATTCAGGAATGCCCAGCCTTGCCGCCCATTTGTCGACAACCGGGAAATGTCAAGGGCCAAGATGGGCAAGGGACATCTCGGCCATGAACATTCTTCCGCTGCTGCCCACGCCCCACTCCACTTGCGAGTGCTGCTGACCCTTACTGTTGCTTCTCAGTTCTCACTCATCATTTGGGCACTGATTGACTGAGGAGCCTCCAGAAAGTTTGTGGACACAGCCTTGTTACGAACCCACAAGGAGCACCCCGAGGCAGTACACATGATCGATGGTTCCCCTCTCATCTCTGGGCCTGTCACCCAGCAAACCGCCCCACTGCTCTCTGTATTAGGACAACATCACAAAACCCTCGTGTTCGATGTGGTATGTACCCCCCTTTTCCGTGTGGTCCTCGGCCTCCCCTGGCTCATGTTACACGAACCCCAGATACACTGGGCACAAAGACAACTCCTGTTCAACTCCGCCCATTGTGAACAACACTGCCAGATACCTGCCCCGCCCTCTCGAGCTGCTTCCGCCTTTTGTACCACTCCTAGTTCCTCGGAACTACAACTGCCCAGGGAATATGCCGATCTCTTGGATGTTTTCAGCAAAACCTAGGTGGCCGAGCTGCCTCCACACTGTCCTTATGACTGTCCTATAGACTTAATCCTGGGAAAAGAACCCCCTCCGCCCTTTCCACCCCGGAACTTACCAAACTGCACTCGTATTTGGATGAGGCACTCCGGAATGGATTTATCTGGCACTCTACTTCCCCTGCGGGGGCCCCCATATTTTTTGTTTCAAAGAAAGACGGCAGCCTGAGGCCGTGCATTGACTATCGGGGCCTGAACAGCGTTACTGTAAAAAAATCGCTACCCTTTGCCACTCATAGTGGAACTCCTCAACTGACTTCAGGGGGCTCGACTCTTTACAAAGTTGGATCTCTGGGGGGCCTATAACCTCCTCCGAGTACACCAGGGAGACGAGTGGAAGACAGCCTTCTCTACCAGGTACGGGCATTTTGAATACCTAGTCATGCCCTTCGGTCATGCAAACGCCACAGCCGCCTTCCAGCACCTCTTAAATGATATTTTATGGGATATTTTAGACACTTTTGTAATCGCCTAACTAGACGATATCCTGATTTATTCTTCCTCTTTTTTGCAACACGTACAACATGTTCGGCAAGTATTACAACGCCTGCGCATGCACAAGCTCTACTGTAAGCAGGAGAAGTGCGCCTTCCATTGTACCTCTGTAGAATTCTTGAGCTTCGTAATCAGTCCAGACGGTATCCAGATGGATCAAAAGAAGGTTCTTGCAATTCAACAATGGCTGAACCCCAAGATGGTCAAGGCCCTCCAACGTTTCCTTGGCAGTGTAAATTACTATTGCCAGTATGTACTCCGCTATGCGGAAGTCATGACCCCGCTTACCCAACTCCTAAAGAAGAATCATCTTTATACTTGGGGCCCGGAACAAGAGTACAGCTTTTAATTCCCGAAGAAGGCATTCATGCAAGCACCTCTCTTCCAACATCCCGATTTCCATAAACCATTTTTTGTTGAAGCAGATGCATCCAGTGTAGCCATTGGAGCTGTCCTCCTCCAGCAGACCACCGACAAGAAGCCCCTTCCCTGTGCATACTACTCATGCCAACTGTCGCCTGCAGACAGGAATTACACAATTTTTGACCGGGAGCTCCTTGCAATCAAAGCCACCTTTGAGACGTGGCGGCATTACTTGGATGGAGCTCAATACTCCATCACCGTTACTACGGACCACAAAAATTTGACCTTTCTGCAGACTGCTCAAATCACTAACCCCCGCCATGCCCGTTGGGCATTATTCTTCACCCACTTTAATTTTTCCATATAATACTGCCCGAGAAAGATGAACATCCTCGCGGATGTGCTGTTGGGATACCAGGAAGGGAAGGAGATGGACCTGCATCTGCACGGTCCCATTTTGGACAGTAAGGTGTTCGCTGCCACCATACTCCCCCTAGGCCAACTACGCCAAGCCTCCGCACAAGAGTTACATCTCACAGAGGACCCCGCTTATACCATTGAGAATGGCCTCATCAAAAAGGCCCACTGGATCGTGGTACCCCCCTCCTGTCATCCTCACATACTGTGGGCCCACCATGATGCACCGTTAGCCAGACACCCCGGCACAGAGCGAACACTGGATCTTCTCCACCGATACTTTTGGTGGCCAACTATGTCCTCTGACGTTCAGCACTACATTAGGGCCTGCACTACATGTTCCCGCACCAAAATACCTAGGCAAGCCCCACTGGGTCTCCTCCAGCTCACCGCTACTCCCCTCATGCCCTGGCGGAGAGTTGGACTTGATATTATAGTAGAATTACCTCCCTCTCAGGGCTATGACACCGTTTTTGTAATTGTGGACCATTTTACGAGATTGGGCCATTTTGTCGCCTGTAAGGGCCTCCCTACAGCACAGCACACGGCGATCCTATTTCTGCAGCACATAGTAAAACTTCATGGCTGGCTGGCAGAGATCATCAGTGATCGTGGGACGCAATTCGTCTCGCGTTTCTGAATGGCCCTCTTCAAAGCCTTACGTGTGAAACTGAAACCGTCAACCGCCTATCACCCCCAAGCTAATGGGCAGGTAGAGCGGGTTAACCAGAATTTCGAGCAGTACCTGCGATGTTATATTGACTATCTCCAAGATAATTGGTATACTTGGCTGCCGATGGCAGAATTCACCTACAACAATGCCTCAAATGCCTCCCTTGGAAACTCTCCATTCTACGTCACGTATGGCTATCATCCCCGACCTCCCCACAGTTTCTGTTCCCGCCACTGGGGCTCTCACTCAACAGATACAACAAGTTCACGCTCTAGCAAAAACAACCTCGGAAAAAGTCCGGCAGCACTACAAAATGTACACCGTCATCGACGGCTGTCCCCTCAACTGCAACTGGGAGATTTGGTCTGGGTAGAGCACTGACATTATCCCTCCAAACGCCCCTCACCTAAACTTGACCATAAGTACTTTGGACCCTTTCTCATCCTCCAACAAGTGAACGAGGTTACATATACCTTACAGCTTCTTCCCCGTCTTTGTATACACCCTACATTTCATGTCTCCCTCCTCAAACCTGCAACCCTGCCTATCCCCCCCCGAGACCCCAGGGGAAGACTCTGAATGGGACCCTGTAAACCTTGGCCCTGACTACGAAGTCCGTGCCATTCTGGATGCCAAGCTACACCATGGGAGGCTGCATTACCTCATAGATTGGCAGGGATTTGGCCCAGATGAGCGAACCTGGGAACCCGCTGCCAATATCCAGGCACCGCGGCTCCTTCGCCTTTTTCAGCGACGCCACCCTGACAAGCCCGGACTAGTTGAGCGCCTGAGGAGGGGCCTTTGAGGGGTGTATGTGTACTGTCAGCCGCTGCTACTTCACAGCCCAGCAGCCGCGTCTGCCTGCAGCGAGCCCCGCTCCCTGCGCCGAAAGACGTAGCCCAACACAGGACTCGGAGCCGCTGCCCCTGGTTACCCCAGCAACCCCTGACACAGGCCCCAACAGTAGGGACCAGTCAGAGCCCTCCCACAGCGCAGTGGGACCATGCCCCCCTCTGCAGTGCTCCGCGCGCCTTTAGGCACGCTCAGGGGGAGGGGCCTGTACTTTATCTGCCGGCGCTGCAGGGGATGCAGTGCTAGCGAACAGAGCTTGCGTGCCTGGAGAGACTGGTCCCCTGCCTGAAAGCTAAGTGTGCAATTTACTTGTTGGCATGCTTGTTGTGCTCCCTCCCTTCCTGCTTCCTCGAGATCCCGCTCCTCTGCCCTTCCCCCCCACAGCCTGTTTGGAGTCCTGAGTTTACCTGTTCCGCTGTTTCGCTCTGCTCTGTCTGACTCTTTATTCTGCTGAGCCACTATTTCTATACCTACAGTCTGTTTACCCTTATCTTGCAACATGGACCTGCCTGCTGTCATTCTCATCGTAACCAAGCCAAGCACGTGCACTTGAGACCTCGCATCTTCATGAATGTTAGACCCCTTGTCTCTCCCTCTGTTCCCCTTCCTAAGTCTCTCCCCCAGCTCCTGTCTCTCAGATTGTAAGCC
The DNA here is from genome assembly GCA_003113815.1 of Sphenodon punctatus. Taxonomy (NCBI): domain Eukaryota; kingdom Metazoa; phylum Chordata; class Lepidosauria; order Sphenodontia; family Sphenodontidae; genus Sphenodon; species Sphenodon punctatus. The sequence goes on along the minus strand of QEPC01005627.1, from coordinate 409,811 downwards.
CTAGGGGCAGGGACCGTGTCTATTTTATTACTTTGTAAAGTGCCAGGTACACTGCTGGCGCTATATAAATGTTTGTTAATAATAATAATAATAATTAATAATAATGTTATGAGTCTGTAACCCTTGCCCCTTCCCAAGAGTGTTTGTGTGGATTGCTTGAGTCTGTGGGAATTTGAATCTCCCACTCCCCTCCTGGATTTCAGTCCTTGCCCTTGTGATGTGAAAGCCTCCTTCTCCATTCCCCCCGCCTTGGGTCCTGCCCCCCTGCAGCCCCTTACACCCCCCTGCACAAGACCTTCCGTTTCCCCTTCCGTATATGTGTTGGTGTGTGTGGCACCCTTCCTCCCCCATAGTAGCTCTGCACCCTATGATGATAGGGGCCTGACTTGCTGGTGCGACAGCACGTGGAAGGGCCCCCACACTATCCTGACATGCATTATTTCCACCCCCTCCGCAGCCAGAGCATTCTCGTGTGTGTAGTCAGCGTGAAGGCCTCCCCTTTTCCTCGGCTCCTCCCCTTCTTCCCCCCTCCCACTGACACCATGCTTTTAAGTTCACTTCTCCCAGGCAGGAGAATACAAGTGAAAGATCACAGAACAGAAGCAGTTTTTGGCCTTGTTTCCCATGGTAAGAAGAAGGCTTATCCTAGGGATGGGGAATCACTCCCTGCACCCCCTGCAAGCTGGATTGTCCTGTGGTGGGGAGGGGATGTGGCCATGCTGGCAGCACCATGGGCTGGGACTAGGGCTGAAACAGCAAGCCGTTGCAGTAGCTGTTTCCGATGGAATGAGCTCTTCCACAGTGAACGGCACAGTGCAATAGAGATGTTCATTCTGCTACTTCCGCCATTCTCCTACTTTCGTTCTGCTACTTCCGCCGGTACTTTACGATATGCGGTCATGGTGTGAAGTAGGGGAACAATGTTTCTTCTGACATTTTCTGAGATTATTCCGACACTTTTTTATAATTCTGATGTTGCAAAGCAAAGGGCATGGAATTAGCAGAATGCCAGCAGAAAAGCTGCAGAAAGTCATGGGCAATTCCGAAGTGGTGGGATGAAATAGCGGCGCGGAAAAAGGAGTTGCCACTCAAACCCTAGCTGGGACCCTGTCCCCTGCAGAGTGAGTCCTGGGAACATTCTGCGAGGACGTGCATTCTGTGAGCGGACTGATGGGAAACGGATGGTGGGCCGTAGGCAAGGTAAGTTTGGAGAGGTTTCATGGGCTGGATGAAGGGGTGCTGTGGGCTGGAGTTTCCCCATCACCAGTTTATGCAATCACCTGTGTGTGTCCCTCAATAACAGGGAATGGAATGGTGTGGTCCCTTTTGTGGCGGAAAGATCCTACTGATTTACACTAAGCATTGCCCTCCCTCCCCGCCCACCCCATGCCCTAAAAGGAAACTAGGCTGCAATAGTTTGCTTATTGATGGAGTGACTTGTATTTTGATAAATGATATTGCAAGAGGACATTATCAGTTCACTCCTGTCTGCTTTTTCACTCAGCCATATCACTACGGCCTTGGCTTTCAGTACAAGTGTTTTTCCAGAGTGTGGGCTTTGAGAAAGGCCTTATTAAATCCCGTACGAGGATATTTAGCTACATTCCTAACTCGTCCAGCCGCAATGGATCATCCCTTCCTTTAAAATTCATCAACACAGCTGTTTTGCACAAGCCAGCGTTCTGGCATCTTATTAGTTCCAGAGAACTGTCCTTCAGTGATTGCACGTTAGGTGAATGTGTGAGTGGGTGCAGCTCCATTGAAGTCAATAGCTGTTTGTTTTTAAATGAGACGCTGCCACGCATGACCACTAATCAATCACACATTCAACTGCTTGTTTGAAGGTGGTGTATGGAGATGTGCGCTCCAATGAGCCTCGCACTGGCCACTCATGGCCACACATGGAGCACTGGCAAAAGAGCCAGAGTGAGTCAAGGCAAAAATGTCTGTGGCAACACGCAGTCCCTGCCCGTATAAACTGGAGCGGCCACCCATGACAGCAGACAGGTCCGCCGGTAGCATGGAGAACCGCTGTCCTGAATCCTACAGTGATACCTTGGCCATCAGTAGCATGGCTAGCCCTCCTGTCCTGCCCACAACTGTACCGGCAGCCCTTAAGGACATGCGCATGAAATACAAATCTGCTCAGTAAAAAACAACTCCTCCCTCCCTGAACATTGGAGGGACCAGTGAACGTGATGGAGGATAGTAGCTGCACAAGCCATTTAGGCAAATAGCCACCCAGGGAGGCGGGTGGATGGGTGCGGGATGAAACAGCCACTTGCCTGTCAAAGGATATGTTGTCCTTTGACAGTCAAGTACCAGCACATCAGCCACCATGAGCATTTCCTTGCAAATCCCAGCCCAGGCATTGGCCCCAAAGTACCTAAAATAATTCAATGTCTCCTATTTGGGAGTTTCCCACAGTGCACCATGATAGCACATAGGTGTTTCCTAATGAAATCTAAATGGCAACTTTTGGGAAACTTGGATAAGGACTGCCTGTTAGGGAAAATGTATGACATCTTCATCCTCATCATGGTAGATTAGCTTTTATGGTTCAAGCGGAAAGTTTGGGCTCAAGCGGAAAGTGGGGCTCAAAAGAAACCAGATTCCAGAGGAGTCAGTCTCTTCTGGAAATGTATTTCCCAATCCTCTGGTAAAATAGCTGATTTCAGTAAGAAGTCACACATTTTGTTATCAGCTCATTCAAGCTCTTAAGTGTTTTCAAAACCCTTGGCTAAACATGCCATGCCATCCAGTCTTATCGACTTCCTTCTTAGTATATTGGTTTTGTTTCATCACCTCTTCCTTCATACATTAATCCCTGATGCCATTACTGTTCTACAGTATTACTTGAAAAAAAACAAGTCCAGGATATGTATTTCTTTAACACCCTTTATGGTGAGTACTGATAAGAAGATATCCTTTAGCTCCCATTCTAAACCCTTACCCTCATGCATGAATTCATTGAATAGTCCAGTGGACCAATGTATTCTTGTGCAAGCTGCTGACAGACTTTTGAAAAAATCCTTGTTGTTATTGCATCTTCTTATGCTTTGGCAGTGAGATAGAAATTTCTCAAAGATAGGTTTCTTCCTGGCGTTTCTATGACTACCTGGCTTCAGCTGAGAAAGAAAAATGCTACAAACAAACTGATGACCTTTCCCACAGTGATTTGGACTTCTGATTCTCTCCAAAAGGAGGGAGAAGAAAGTATTTTGAACCTCAAAAAAAGTTTTTGTTCACATTTTGCCCTTTCTCCTAGTCTATAGCTCTGCTCATAACTACTCATGGGGTACTTTCAGACGATACGGGGCCCTTTGGCCCCGTACCGGCACCACCGGCTTCGTTCCCCGCCGGGGTCACCCCTGCACGGCCCAACAGACGTGCCCCGCCCCCTCCACGCACCCCGCCGCCCGCCCTCCGAGGAGACGGGCGGGCGGCGGGGCGAATGCGGCCACCGCGTCCGGCCGATCGTGCCACGGCCCGGGATCCCGCCGGGGATCCCGGGCCGTGGCACGCGGTCAGACGTTACTTTTTGTTGGCCACGGCCCGGGGTCCGTTTGACCACGCTTCCCGGGACCTTCCCCCGGCTAGCCCGGGAAGCGTGGTTCAAATTGACCCCATGTGCCGATTGAGCGTGGCCAACATCTGGCGGCCGCCAAACAGACGTACGGGACACAGTGACCCCAGGTGGGTATTCACCGTGGTTCACCGTGTCAACGTCACGTCTGAAATCACCCTTTGTGTGTGTAAGGAGCGAGAAAAAATATAAAGAGGAAGGTGAGTTCTCTTGTCATTTATATTTCTTCCTCTTATCTGCTTTCTCAAATAATGCATCCACAAAAATTGGTAATGGGAGCTCTATCCTTTATTTAGCTACAGGAAATGTCTCCTCTATAATAGAACGAATTTCAGCCCTTCCAAAATAGCAGTTTATTTTTCTTAGTGGTGATTGAAAAACAAACCTTCACACTTGTCTTTTTCTGCATGAGACTTTGCAAGCATAGGAGAAGGGCCTTGGGGTTAAACTGTGTTGCTCTCAGAAATGACAATAGTGTCTGACAAAAACTCTATGAAAACAACCAGGGAATGTCAACTTGTCACGCAGACAAAGCACAGACTATAGTATACATATTGTTATATCTTGCAATGCTTGGCCACCCTTGCATTATCTTCAACTGAGAGTTGGGATACAGTAAGACTCTGGACCTATTTTGACTCTGAGGAGCGCACTGAGTTTCCAGCAGGGAGCAGCAAGGTTTGGGGGATTAGACAGAAACTAGCTGTATGCCTTCTTGATTCTCTACCCTACTCTTATCACAAGTTAGAGTGCATTTGGGTCTGCTCAGATACCACATTCACATGTTATGGCAGAACAGTGGCACTCGCACGAGCGAAAGATGCAGCGGGGGAATGAGGCGGAGGCCGGCATCACTTCCAGTGCAAACAGGGTTTTGCTGCAACGATGCTCTCAAATGATGATGCTCAAAATCCAGTTCACACTGGAAGTTATACCGGTCTCCTCCTCCTTCCCCCTCTGTGCCTTTCGCTCGCGGGAGTGCCGCTGCCACGCTGCTGTAAGGTCTGAATGCAGCCTAACTTTTGCCAGCTGATTATAGGCCTTTAAGAACTGTCAGCTAACTTAGAATTATTTCAAAACATTGCAGTTCAGCTACTCTCTCTACCCTTACACTGTGAGAATGTGGAGCAAAGAGGAATGTACTGGTTCTCCTGGAAATGTCTCTATTCTGGGGGAATCCTCAGCAAGGGATCTGTGGGAGATTTCCTCTTCTTTTGTGCAATCTACATGTGGCAGAGGAAATGGATTGGGGCAGGGGGTCCGTCCTGATATTTCTAAACATAAGGTGTTTCTTGAACTCATGTATAGCCTTTGTTTTCATGACTAACTCTCACAATTAAGTTGCAAGTCTTAGAATGTTAGAAATTTCCTACTCTTTAAAATCTTGAGATTGATAATATAGTCATTATAATTATTATAAGCTTTTATATAGCGCCAGCGATGTACCTGGCGCTGTACAGAGAATAAGATAGACACAGTCCCTGCCTGAGAGCTTACAAAATCATCCTTGATACATAAAAAAACAAAACAAGGTAGGTTTCTTATCCTTCATGGTTTAAAAAACAAACAACCCCCCCCAAAAAAAACAAAACCCCCCACCTGATAAATGCATCTAGGCTAGAAGTCAAATAAAAAGCTCCCAAATTTAATTTTTAAAATTAAACATCGGCTGGATTTGAAGTCAGTCTCATTTTTCTTTTTGAAATCTGACTCAATGTTTCAACATTAAAGGTTGCCAACCTCAAATCATCTTTGCTGGTATTTATGGGATTCTTTTAGATGTCATGAAAATATGGCTTGCAAACTGTGGAAAGCACCATTGTGGTCATTATTATTCTTTCCATTTTACAGATGAGGAACTGAGGCTGAAAGAGAATGACTTGTCCAAGCTCACCCAGCGAGTTTCTGGCTAAAATGGGTTTGGAACTCTGGTCTCCCAGAGGTCCAAAGTCTAACACCTTATCCATTAGGCTACGCTGCTCTCAAAAAGTCAGTCTATTAAGACACCATTATACCTCAATAGATCATGTTGCCTCACACTGAGACTGTTTTCATTCTGCTTCACTTACTTCCCTTTCCCTCCTATTTATTTATATTTTAATACAGACACTGAGGCAAATCTGCCAACGCCAGCTGCTAATTCATCTAATGGCATGTGCTTAGTCAGCAGTTCAAAGTGCTTCCTAATAGCCTCCTCCTGCGCGCTCCCCTCTCCCAAGAGAAACAGCTGCTCTGTTGAGCCATCCTTTATCTAGTATGTTCATTTGGAGGAGTTGCTCCTGATATTAATTACTCTGCTAGTGATTTCTCAACCTGCCTGGAGGTTCTGGGAAGCAGACAGCAGACTTGCATGCAGGGCGATGTGTAAGCATGACTTAGGGTGTTAACAAATGTGATGGAGGGCTGCTTGGGCCTGGACCTCATTTGCATGTTTGTGTAGGTGCTGCTAGATGTTGGCCTGGGGGTTGCCCAGGGCCGTGTCAGTGGCTAGCCCGGGCTGTGAACCTGGAGACCTCTGGGATCACAGCCCAGACAAAAGTCCACCCGATCGGGCCGCAGTGGGCTATAATGTTTCTATGGCCCACTGTGACCCAGCCTGGATTGGGTCTGCCATGGCTGTCCATCATGGTGGGGTGCTGGGTGCTGCACGTTTGTGTGACCCCCTGTCTTCCCCGGACAGTGTTGGTGACGGTTCCACGATCCCGGTCTGGTCATGATGACAGCACTCCACCTTCACGTTTGTTAACACCCTTAGTCTTTGGCTTCCTGGGTAGTACTTGGACCCTGAGAGGTTGGATGCAGGCCCTTGATAGTAATAAAGGGAGTAGGTGTATAGAACATGGAAGAAACACTTTTCCTACAGATTGGGACTAATTCTTTTCTTTTTTTAAAAAAGAAAAATTGTTCCAGTCCTGTTTATGGTTGCTGTTTCTCCGTTATAAAGTGAAAGCCAAATACAGAATAAAATTTGACCTTAATGTTAGAAGGCTGCATTCACACAAACGTTTTTTCTCGCCTTTTCAATTTCTTCCGAGAGACTGTAACTGAGCTTTCTAATTGTTCCCATATTCTGTCCCCTGTTTTAAAAGTTAGCCCCTATTGCCCTGGCCACTGCCAGATATCCCATAATGTTGTGTGGCTCTGTGCTGACTTCTCTGGTGCAGATAGGCTGACAGCAGGATTAATCCCTTCACATGATATATTTTAAAAATGCACATCAGGGATTTAGCACAATTGATAAATCTTGGTTTCCAGTTTAGACTTTTTGGAGTAAAAACACATTACACCCAGTTCATCCTGCAACCTAATCTTTTCGCATATTAAAAAGAAACAGGAGAAAATCTCAGACAAAGTCTCAAGTGAATGCAGCTTAAGACAAGGCACAGGCAGATAGTAACTTGATGTAAGTTGTTGATCTGCACCCTATATCTGTGGCCCAATTTAATTTGACATGCTCCCATGGGTTTTTTGAGGTTTTTTTTTTTCGTGAGGAGGTTCAAAAAAAAAAAGGCCTGTGTTTCTGAGGTATTTATTTGGCCCTTATTCCTGAAGTATCTGAACACCTCACAGACTTCAATGAGTAAGAGCTACACACAAATAAGGGTTGTAGCATCGGGCCCATTGGTTAGAATTCCAGATGTGTGTACTGTAGTTTAACACCACAGAATATCAGGCAGTTTCTTACAGTGATCTATTTGTGAGCTCCCTAGAGCAGGTTGAGGGCTTGAGGCTGAAGATAGATAGCAGGTGGTAATATATTCAACAAATGATAATGGAAACCACAGAAAAATATGTAGGAGAGAGGAAAGGGTATTCCCTCGGGCTGGCAAACTGTATGCATAGAGCCAGGGAAGCAAGAGTTTAAAGCGGGGGATTTCCTTGGCTTCCCTCCTCGCTAAACAAATCACTGACTTATTGATATGCTCTGTAAATCATATGGGGCCCAATGCTGCTCCCGCTGGAACCCCGTGCTACAACTGGCAATGGTTCAGAATACACAGATTTGCAAAGTCCCTGAAAGCGAACTCTATCTGGATAGTCCCCATCCCCAGCTAAGTGATGACAGGGACTCTATTCAGAGCAGTTTAAACAAATATCATTATAGGGCCATGGTGGTGGCCCTATAGTTAAGGTGGTGACAAACTCTCATTGAACAGCACCTATGCTATTCAATAGGAGTCAGCAGAGCAAAAACCTTGGGTTGGTGACCATTCTTGCTTTCCTCCAGCAACACACGTGTTCTGTGATTACAAACAATGAAAAGGAGTACAGGGGCTGGGGGTGGGGGCTGAATGTGGTGGTGGTGGTGGTGGGGTCCCCCCATCTCACACCTGCCTCTGCCTGCTAGGAGTGCTGCAGCAGCAGTGGGACCCCAATCGGACTGGGAGATAAAGCTGTTTGTTTTCAAACAACTCCTCCTCATGCAAGTGATCAGAAGGTTGCTGCCTTGTAAAGAAGGTTCTTCGAGATGGCTCCTAACATTCTCACAACTGGGTTGTACATGTTCACCATATTCAAATAATAGACCACGTGCTGGTCTCAAGCTCCTCTAGCACTCCCCCCCCCCCTCAGAATGACAGTTCCTGCCAACCCTTTTTAGGAATATAAGAAAATTCCATGCGGGGCTGGAAGGGTTGGTGGTGTAAGAATATTTGAAGCCATCTCGAAGAACCTTCTTTACAAGGCAGCAACCTGCTGTTCTTCGAGTGGCTGCTCACAGGCTGTTTTTACATGGCTCCACCGGGTGGGCGTGGGTCCATGGGCACACCAGTGCATGGGCAGGACGTGCACATGGCTGCACACACATCCCCACTCACCCCCCATTCATTTCAAACACCATTTCCCCTGATTGCTCTGTGCCTGGGGGACGAGATGGGGGGTGAGTGGGGATGTGTGTTAGGTGGGCGCGTGCACGCACTCCTAGTTACTGCGGGCGCACCCACCGTGTCATTCACACAGGGCTCCCCCACCCATGAACATGTAGAAATCTGCATGTTCATGGGTGGGAGAGGCCCATGTAAAAAGGGCCACATTCTCACAACTGTCTTACTTATACTATCTTAGGTAGAAATTTAGGATGTAAAGCAATATCTATTCTATCTTGGAAAATCTGCAAATATGGTTCTGAGATTATCATGGCTGCTATTTCACTAACTCTTCTTAATGAAGTTATTGCTAACAGGAATACTGTCTTTAAACCCCAGTTCATTTGTGCCCCCCATATGGCACAAATCAATTTATGCTGCCCTGGGGGCACAAATGAAATGGTTAAGGGTGGGGGGGACAGCATGAATTGATTATGGGGGCACAATTTAACTGGTTATATATATATGTCTCTTCATGGCATAATGCGCTTAATATACTGACTGCATTTTGGGTGTCTTGTGTGTCTGATAGCAGCATCCCCAGGCCCGCCAAGCGGGAGGGCACCCCTAGGCCTGCCGGTGGGACACAAAGAGGGGGGCCCATCTTGACTTCTTGGTAAGGGGACCATTGCGCCCTAGCTATGCCCCTGGTCT
>QEPC01005627.1:376177-397709 GCA_003113815.1 Sphenodon punctatus | reverse complement strand
GCATTCAGCAACCAATTTTTGGTGTGGCTTGGTTATTACAAATGACATGCCTACCAGTTACTGGTGTAGTTAACCATTTAAACTCTACCCCAGGGTGCAAGTGAGGAGAGGGAAGAATCCACTCGAGGCTTAAATTCGGCCAGAGCTTGTCAGGGCCTGGCCCCTCTTAAGTTAGACAAAGTTAGTGACATTCATTTTCGATGTTCAGTTAAACATAACATCCCCAATAGGATAGAGCGAGTACTGTTTGAAAGAACTGCAATAAAAGGCAGGCTAGCCAGAATTTATAAGGTCTTGAAAGAAATTTGGTATGAAAAAAAAAATCAAGTTTATACAGAAATGGAAAACAGACCTGAATATTGAGATCTCAGAAAAAGAGGAGGCAACTATTATCGATTATATGCATAATAATGCGTACTCGCTCAAAATTAAAGAATGCCAAATCAAACTGGTGGCTAGATATTACCTAACCCCTATGCAATTCAGACACCTAAATGCAGGAGACAAGGGTCTATGCTGGAGAGGGTGTGGGGAAGACCATACATTGTTGGTGGATGTGTGAAAGAGTTAAACCAATATGGAAATGTGTATGGCAAAAAATGGAAGCAATGACCAAAGTGACAATACTTTTTCGCCCAGAGATTGCGCTTCTGAGCCTGTTCCCAGAGGTGAAGGTTCTGCAGAACTACAAAGACTCATGTTTTGCGTTTATTTAAGCAGCTAAAAGAAGCCTTCACAGCAAAGTGGTTCCCGTGTGTGTGCGTTATGAGCAACTCGAACTTACCAGAGGATGAGCAAGCTTACCTATTTGATTATTATATCTAGAAAAAGAAAACAACCAAGACAAGGACTGGACCCAAATGTTTAAACTGAGAATATTTTATATTGTTTCTCATTTTGCTTTGATGTTTGTTATTATGAAAGTTATATTTGCAGTTAAAACAATAATAAATAAATAAAATAAAAAAACAACACCATAACATCCCCTTCAGGTGCCAGGGCTCTCTGTATTGAATGTCATGAAGGGCCACTCATGGAACCCATGTTTCGGGCATCCCGATCTGTGTTCCTGAAGACTCTCGCTCTATAAGCCAGGGCTCCCAGTATTTGAGGCTCTGTGAACCTGTATTTTATGCCAGTGCGTCTTGCTGTCATTTCACATTTATTTATGGGCCCCATCTATTGGGGCCTCCCCAATACATGGGGTCCTGTACAGTAACACCATCTGCACTTGCCTGGATTTGGTCATGTCAATGCTGCTTATTATGTATCGGCACTTTGACTCATCAAGAGAATTAGATCCCCCCCCCCCGAGGGTATTTTCAGACGTTACAGGACCACAGTGAATACTGTGGGGTGACTGTGATCCCCGTAACGGCTGATTGATCCCTGCCAGATGTTCACCACAGTGAACACCCGGCAGGGATCAATGCTAAACACGGTTCTGGCTCTGTGGCTGGCCGCAGAGCTGGAACCATAGGGTACTTTCAGACGTTACGGGGCCCTTTGGCCCCGTACCGTAACGAACGTCTTCGTTCCCCGCCGGGGTCACCCCTGCACGGCCCAACAGACGTGCCGGGGGGATCCCGGCGGGGAAAGTGGGAGGGGCCGGGGCCGCGCGGCGCAACGTGCGGCCGCACGGCCCCGCCCCCTCCACGCACCCCGCCGCCCGCCCTCCGAGGAGACGGGCGGGCGGCGGGGCCAATGCGGCCGCCGCGTCTGGCCGATCGTGCCACGGCCCGGGATCCCGCCGGGGATCCCGGCCCGTGGCACGCGGCCAGACGTTACTTTTTGTTCGCCACGGCCCGCGGTCCATTTGACCACGCTTCCCGGGACCTTCCCCCGGCTAGCCCGGGAAGCGTGGTTCAAATTGACCCCATCTGCAGATTCAGCGTGGCCAACATCTGGCGCACGCTGTGCAGACGTGCAGGGGCCTTTCGCCCCGCCGCGGGGTTCACCGTGGTTCAGTGTGGTTCAGCGTGATCTCGTCACGTCTGAAATCACCCATAGTTAGATTGACCATGATCAAGAAAGGGCCAAAAGTAATGTTAGTTACCTTGTCCTGTTCCTGATTGTGATCCAGGCCACTGGTAGTGGTCAGACGCAGCAGCTGCATTGGCCGCTGCACCCGAACGTTTCCTTGAGTGCAGGTGACTGTGGGAGTGCGGGGGTGTGTGTGTGTGTGTGGGGTCGTGTGGCTGTATGGTGTGCCATTAAGCCCCGCCCCTTCTTGTTTCCCATTAGTGATGCAGCCAGCACATCTGAAGGACGGCCGGCCTCATCATGGACCGGGGGCAGGGAACGATCCTGGTCCGGGATTCAGTGGGGCGGGCCCATAGGCCTGTCATGTCTGAAAATACCCGGAGTGTTTACGAAATCTGCTGTAAAACATACATCAAGTTAAACTGTAAACTTTTGGAAGTGGGAAATAATAGCAAGCGTGCTTAAAATGTGTGCTGCAAAATCCAATCTATGCACATGTTTGAGTGCAAAAGATCAGAAGACCACATAAACATCTAATTTGGAATAAATATATTGCTGGGGCAAATTGGTAGCATGTGGCCAGAACTTATAAGGAACAGACAGCATCTGGTCCCAAACACATAGTGAAATAGTGTACTGGAACGTAAAGTATAGGGGCAAAGTTTATCTTAACTCATCTTAACCCCCATATTTTATTTACTGCATATTATCAGAGATTTCTGTCACAGTGTATGATTCCTTCCATGAGCATTATTTGAAAACATGCTTTTTAATCTAGCTAAATATTTTGAGGATCTCCTTATTTGATATATAATTTGAGGTGCATTAGGCACCAAAAGAGGAATTTTCAAAGTGAGTAAGGATCCTAAATTCAGTTTTCAAAAATGATTTAGGTCCTAGGGGGGTAGATTCTCAAATGCAAAAATGGTACTTAAGCACCTAGCTCCCATTCACTTTCAGTGGACACTTGGTAAAAGCCTTTTTTGCTTTTGCATATGTACCCTTAAAAGTTTAAGGCTGTTAGCAGACATAAAGAGAAACATGTGCAAATCCATCTTGTGCTGAAATCAACGACATCCTCCTGGGGACATAGCAGCACAAACCGATATTTACGCTGCTGTGTTAGCTTACCCCACCACCAACTGTGTTCAAGATGATATTCCTGGGTGCAACACATCTGGCTGTGGGGGAGAGAAACCTGCTTCAGTTTGGCAAAGGGCTGACAGCTTCAGAATAGAAAGTGCTGGGACTGTATGTGAAAAGCTTCATTCCAAAAAGAACCCAACTGTGAAAACACCCTCAGTGTGCATGCACACGCACACACACACACACACACACACACAAAAACTCCTTAGCAGTCAGTCCCTTCCGTGTTTGTTGTTCCTTTTTCCATCCTGCTACTCCCTACTTGCAAGAAACATCATGGAACTTTAGGAATGAGACTGGCCTTTCACAAAAACCCATGTTTCTGTGGTCCCTGAATGACCAAAACCTGGTAGCAAGGCAATGCACATCTTTAGATGTAACAGCAGCTGTGTGTCCATGATTTTTCAAATCCCAAACTGTGTTAAACATGTGTGCTGGCACAGACATGATGAACAAATTGTGCATTTAAAGTAGAAACCTGTAACTAGCTTAGGACTGATAACACTCTGAAAATATTTTCAAAATGGGTCACACCCACGTTCCACCTTCCATTTGCCTGAGTTTGCTCTCTGCAGCCAAGTTAGCCGCTTGTAGTTGCAGAGACTTGCTCATTTTGCTTCATTTGCTCTTCAGATTTCATGAACGTCACTGTGTGTCTTGATGTGGTTTCTGAGACAGGCTGGCCACTGAATGGTAACTGTGTAAAATTGTTCTCAAGCTGAGCTAAGATACTGGCTGGCAGCCAGAGTTGTAAAGCACAAATAGGTCCATTCCTGAAGCATGGAACTTGGGATTAGAAGCAGAGGATTTTGAATGAGAATTCTTGATCTAAAGAAATTGGTTTTATATGCAGGGCCAGTAGGGGCCGTGGCCCAGGCCCTATGGACAGAGGGCACCCCACAGGGAGTCCAGTCCTGATAGTCTCAGGTAAAGTGCCCCATGGCCCTGCCGAAATAGCCATCCCAGGGCCTCAGGAGCACTGCACCTGAGACTATCAGGACTGGACTGGGAACTGGGGCAGTGAATTGGGATACTGGGGCAGTGACTTTCCTGCTCCCCCAGCACCCCTTAAAGAAATACCTGACTCTCTGTATTAATGATTAATAAATACATTTATAATAAATGTATTAATGATTAATAAATCTGTATTAATGATTTCTTGGCAGCATGTTATTATATATTGTAATATGTACCCTGTTGGAGTGAGTCTTCATGTCAGGCAGGCTAGAGCAGGCATTAGGGAACACATCCGTTTTTTTCTGAAGCTCGCCAGACATGCAGACTCACACTGAGAGGAAGGCCAAGTGATGTGTGTGAAATCCTGTCAATTCTTTCAGACTCTAGGACTCTTAAGTGGGCTGTGAGACGATGAAAAGCTTAAAATAGGGGTATGGAAAACTCAGGGCTGGAGACCAAATACAGTGAGTGGAGTACCATTTGTTCTGCTGTCTGTCCCAACTTGCTGCGACTCAGAGGAGGGAATGGTACTGGATATGGAGAAACCTGCTGCTCATGTAATCTGAGCACCAGTTTTCTCCATCTGCTTAAGTGGAATTTCTGATAAGTCAAACTTTTTGTACATGGCTGGAGGAATAGGACTTAAGCAGACTCCACTGTTATGCACAGTTCTTAGTCCTTACTACTTGCTGTACTACATCTGAGCTGGATCCCGAAACATTCAGATCTTGCAACTGAGGTGGTGGAAGGTCAGTGGGGAGATGTTTGGATTCTTTGATGCGTAATCAGAATGAGACCTACAATGAAGCTTTCCCCATAGTTGAGGCCCCGCCCCACCAACCTAAAAGTCCACCAGCTGCCACTGACAGGGCCCTTTCCCTACCTGTGAGTGGGAGTGCGTGTGCGCTCCCACCTAACACGCATCCCCCACTCATCAACATGCACGGAGCAACTGGGTAAAATGGCAGTTGCTCCGTCTCTGTAGCTGAGTGGGTGAACGCCCATCTGCATGCCCCACCCACTGCGCATGCACCGGTGCGTCCATGGACTTCCCACCCTGTGGGGGCTGTGTAACAATGGCCATAGCCTTTCATTCCGGTTGCTTGTTCACAGAGTCAAGATACCGCATTGTCCCTGAAATCCCATGCATGGATAGATATCAGATTCCTCTCTTCCTCTGCCTGATGTTCTTTCCTTCTAAGCAGACAAGCCGACTGACATGTACAACATTCGGCTCCCACTGCCTTAAAGAGTTGGATTAATTCTTCCCTCTTATCAGAATGGAAGAGGCAGGCCGAGTGCCGAGGAGCATCGTTACCATGCCAGCCAAATGTCACTCATCTCCAGTGACAGTCACACACTTGCCTCTGCTGCCACCATCTAACTCAAGCCAGCTGAAATGTCACTCACAAGCAAGACTGCAGGCAAGGAGCGAGGCTTTCCATTCAGTTTCTCCTCCTGGCTGCTAGGGCTTCTTTAAGGGTTTCTGAGCAAGCATCCAGCTTCTTTTCTCCTCTGCCCGTCTCTGCTGTAATGCCTCTGAATACAGCACAGCATAGCATGGTAGTGGCTGGCACAGCTGCTTCTTCACCCGAAGCACTGCAGCAGGGCATTCTGTCTGCAGACCCACCAGGGCCGTTCTGCAGATCAGAACAGGGACCAAGGCACAGGAAGGGTTGCTTCAACCAGCTTCCGGGGGCTGCTAGGTACGGTTACCACCTCACTAGGGTTGCCATATCTCCCTTTTAATCCACAATGCTTATGGAAAATACATGGTGCAGGGCTGCACCGGCTCCAATGCAGCCCTGCACCATGTATTTTTCATGAATACATCTTACCCATTCTGCTTTCACATGTTACCGGGGAGAGGGGGGAACCTCTGTCAGAGAAATTACGGCTCACTTATGATGGGAATGAATGTATATGTGAATTCCCTATTCCACTTTTATGCCACAAGTAACCCAAAAATCTCACTCATTTTCAGAGCGTTGCCGATTGCCCACAATGGAGCTGCATATCTATCTTCCCTTCCCAATTGGTCATATAGAGTGGCTTTCACGCTCGCTAGATTCAGTATTTTGCTATCAGCAGTCTTGGAAGGCAGGTGATTGCAGCTCCCTTACGATCTCAGACTTTGTAAATGCGGTTTACAACCAGAGGTGGAAAATTTAGAGCATTTGTTTGTTCGTTTGCCAATTGGACGATGAAATTCATACTAATTTCTGTTGCCAATTATTGGAGACACAAAGGCTTCTCTTCCATCTGAGTTATTGGTGTTCCTTCTGAAGGATTCTGATCCTGCTATCTCTGCTGAAGTAGCAAAATTTTGTTATACAGCCATGAAGCTCAGAAACTTTGCACTAGAAAAGGAGTAATCATTGCCACCTTTTGTAGGGTCTCATCCTGAGTAAATACAAGGACAATCCTGACCTCAGGTCTGCTGGCTTTTTGCTGAGCCTGCAAGACCGGGCTGTTCACTCAGGCCTTCGGAAGGGAGGGGGGTAGTTGGGGATAAATTTGGGTTTTTTAAAGATTTTAAAAAAGGTTTTGTCTTGGATTTTTATTGATTTTATTGTTATTATTATTATTTTTTTTGTAAGCCGCCCGGAAATGCCGTAGGCATGAGGGGGGTGGCCAAAAAATATAAATAAATAAATAAAGAAATATAAAGAAATAAAATCCTGTGGGCTCAATTGACCTAGTTTTTCTCTGACACCTAGTTGAGAAAGGTTTCGTTTAGATTTTATTGAATTGTGATTCTTGCTTTCTAGTCTACCCCATTAATGATGAAAGTAAATTTTATATATATATAAAATTTTATATATATATATATATATAAATAAATATATAAATATATATATATAAAATTTACTTTCATCATTAATGGGGTAGACTAGAAAGCAAGAATCACAATTCAATAAAATTTAAATGAAACCTTCCTCAACTAGGTGTCAGAGAAAAACTAGGTCAATTGAGCCCACAGGATTTTATTTATATATATATAATATTGAAGCCGCTTACATGAGTGGTAGTATACTAATGTATGGAGATGTAGTATATCTAAGTTTATGTTTGTATATGGATTGCAGCTGTAGCTGATATCCTTAATAAAATTTTAATTGTTATACAATTTTGACTGCCACAAGTACGTCTGTCATTGTAAAAGTACCATTTGGGGGACCCTGTCATGTGCAAGTGTTCTCGCAGCATAAAAGTGGAAGTTTCTCCCCCTCCCAGGTAATGTGTGAAAGTGGCTCAAGTCTGCCATCTTGTTCCACTTCACTAAAGCTGTTCAGTCCATACAAGAAAATAACGTTACTTGTAAATAAAAAACTACATGCAAGTTCATGTAAAGTTTTTTTCAAAGTGGCCCAAAATTAAAATAGATTAAATTTTAAGTTGATTTGAATGGGTCCTGTCCCCCCCTCACTTTTTGGTGGTTTAATCCTGTACTGAAGCAGAGAACATTGAATGCAAGTGAACCTAAACCCAAGCCAAATTTTAAAAACGGATTCAGCTCCATGCTCTCTAGTCCCATTGTGATGGGATTGGGATCTCTCTTCCCCACTCTGGGCTGGCTGTGACTCAGTTTCCCCACTTACAGTGCCTACTGGACCAGCTCCCTCCAGAGCTGTTCCAGCTTGTAATGGGTTAACCCTCTGGTCACCCATATCGCAGAGGTTCCCAAAGCACAGAAATGAATTACAAGGTTCGTCTGAGTCTCTAACTCAATCACCCCACTGTGTCGCCAATGTCAGATAGCCACACAAGCCCACAAGGCTTAGTTAAAAGAATTTTAGTTTGTAAATCAAGATTAAAATATAGTGCAAGATTCTGTCAAGAGTGCAATATAATAAAAGAATATAAAGATAATGCAAATCTACCTTATTTGTGAGTTTCTAAGCTACATCTTACCCTATACAGTTGCATGCTTAAAAGTTCAGTTCTCAGCAAGATGCAATGACTGGGTTTGGCTTCTTGTTTTCATTGCAGAGTCATTCAGTTCCAGGATGAATCTCTCTCCTTTGTCTGTTGATGACACCTAAATACCTTTCCCAGTCCTTCCAGAGTTTTCTCCCATAGCTTGTGGGTCTCGTCCTGCATGTAGCTCAGGTGTTGCTTGTAGACCCTCATGTGCATTTCTTAACACCTTCATTGTTGTGTTAACTGTCCATCAGACAGAGGTGGCCACTGAAAGTCTCACAAATCTGCTTTTTTGGATTTCTGATCATTGAATATGTCTTACAATTTATTTATTCTCATTCCGTAAGTTGTTAATACAACATTTCTTCCTATTTATATTCATCTCTTAATTTTGAGTTGAAAGACATCAGACATGGCTAGGTAAATATTAACACAGAGTACTCCTACAAAAACATATATGTAACACGAGTCATATATGTGAGTTTCATAATCTTCACCACACCCATACTAGCCCTCCTTGCTTCTGGACCATGTTTCCTTCCTTATTTGGGATGAGTTTCAGGAAGTGACTCCGGCTGATGCGGTGAATGTCCTGGGGTCTGTTAGAGCCACTAGTGGTGAACTAGATTCGTGCCCGTCCTGGTTGGTGAAAGCCTCCAGGGAGACCTTGGGGACAGTGCTGGCGAGGGTAGTGAACGCGTCCCTTTGTCACCCAGTCTCAAGGAGGCGGTGGTGCGCCCCCTGCTGAAGAAGCCATCTTTGGATGTGGACGCTCTCGCCAGCCACCGACCCATCTCTAATCTTCCCTTTTTAGGGAAGGTTATTGAACGGGCAGTGGCACTGCAGCTCCAGNGATAATGTGTTTTCCATTGAAACCAATGGAAATTCAATTCCAAACTCACCGAACACATCCGAACCGAATGTTCGAATTTGAGTTCGGTTCGCACGTTCGGTTCAGTCAATCGAACAATTCAAGTTCGGTCCGAACTCCGAACTTCCGAACCGCGTTCGCTCATCCCTACAAATTGGCTGGAAAACAAAAAGGTTACAGACGTTTACAAATCAAAGGGGAAAAGGCTTTTTCATGGACTTTGCGACTTTGGTTCAGGAAGGTTTTGTTTTTGTTGTTTCATTATGTATGAAGAGATGTTAGAAAATTCAAGTGTGGGGTCTAGTGGGCGCTTTTGTTTACACTTTGTAAATATGTTGTGTAGTTTTTGAATTATTAAATGTTAAAATTGCATTTTACCCTATGGATAGAATGCAATGTTCAGGAACGCGTTCTATCCAGGTCGGAAGAAGCAGCCTTTGAAATTGACATGGGTGAGAGTGCTGCAGAGAAGGGCTCTTCAGCCCTCTCAGCTTGGCACTATCAAAGTCAGTGATAAGGTACGGGGCTGGGGTTGGGGAGTGCTGTGGGGGACTGCAGCACTGGGGAGAGGCCTTGCAGGGGGGTTAGGGGTGACTTAGGGGGTCAGTGGGTGGGCTAGGGGGAGGGTGTCCAGAGGATGAGGTGGCCCCCTCCCTGCGCTACACAAGCCCCGGCCACAAACACGCTCGGGAGAGGCTCTACTTGCTTGGGTTCTGCGCCACGGGGGCAGCTTTGCTAGGCTGTAGCGGTTTGTTGCTGTTGCCTTTGCCCGGGGTATGGTCAGGTTTGCGCTTTGTAGAGAATAGTTGTGAGGGTATAGTTTGTCGTACAGGTAAGTGGTTGATAACCTAGGTGTGAGGGTATAGTTTATTGTACACATAAGTGGTTAATAAAACTTAGTTGTACGAACAATTTGGGAGTTGAGTTTTGTGGAACTGTGTGTTTGAGTGGAGGGATTAGACTACAAACCCCTAGAGCCTTTGTATGGGCTCTGAGCTGATCAACCATCAGGCAGGCATGAGTGCAAAGGCTTCTGGGGGTTGTAGTTGTACAGGCTGTTAGAGGGGAGGTGGGAGTATGCTCCGTGTCTATTTTACATTCCCATTGCTTTGTGATCTCTCTACCTCCTGTCCCTGCATCATTCCCTGAACAGAGAGATGGGGAGTGCTCCCCTGTCCTGCCTGTAGGGATAAGGCAGGATCAGAGCACATACTGTTGTTCCTACCTCCTCCCACCCTGACTCAGGGTTTAGGAATTCAGGCTTTCCCCAGAAGCTGCAGCATCCCCTGCCTGGACCTGCCTCATCTCCCAGGCGAGCCCTGTTGGAGGGGACCTGGGCAGAAGCCCCAGGGGGGCCGTTGGGCTGGGGGGGGGACGTGGAACAGGAGCCCTCCCACCCCACTGTTCTGGCTTTGGATTGGTGACGGCGACTCTGCCCGAGGAACAGCCACTGAACAAGCTGCCTCACTGCAGAGGATCCAGGGCACTGGGGCAGCCCACTGGCATGTGGGTATCCATCCCCCTGCTGCCCCAGGACTTGGAAGAACCAGCCTGCTGTGCCAGAGGCAGCCCCGCCAACAGCAGAGAGATGGACACCCACATGCCCGTGGCTCCGCTCAGAGTCTGCCCAGCCCAGCCTCTGCCTGGCAAAGCGCCTTGAGGGCGCTGAGGTGGGAAACCCCGGCACTACCCTGGGGAGACTCCTACAGAGATCTGCCCCTACCAGGGATTGAGGTCAGCTCTGCTTCCCCTTCCCCCAGACCGAATCCCACAATGCTGCCCACTGAAGAGAGACCCCCATCCCTCCGAGGAGAGATTCTGACCATCCCACTCCCCCGTTCACTGGAGAAAGTCAACCCACTTTGCCGGGGAGACAACTAACTCACACCCTGGGAGAGCCCCAGCTCAGTAGTGGGGTGAGCTCCTCTGGGAGACAGATTTCTGTATAAATGACCGCCTCCACCCCACAGACAGTTGAATGTCAAACCGAGCTCTGTGGAGCTCCTCAGAGTAACTTTGGAGTACAATTTGTGGCCTGTGATAACCCCCATAAGGTTCATGGATAGACAGCAGAGCTGGCAGATTTGTGATGATTGGGATAAAACTGAGGGTTTCAAATTCTAAGATTCGACTGTACATCTTCTGATTTTATGATTTTGAAAATGGCTGGAATTGTGATTCTTTGAATAAAATGTTTGGGGGTTCAAATCCTAAAATCTCACTGTTAGGGTGCTAATGAAACTCAGGCGGTAGAGCAGCAGCAGCAGCAGCAGCAGCAGCAGCAGGAATGTAGTCCTGAAGTACTACCAAAAAGCAAGGAAATTCTATACTTAAAAAATCTTCCTTTTAAGAGAGGAGTTAAGGCACAAATAAATTCAAACTATGCTCCAAAAAGCACAGAAACTGTAAGTAAAAGGTTCTCGCCTTAACGTGTACTCCATGTAAGCAGTAAAGATGTTGTACAGTCTCTCAAACTGTGCTCGCTTCAAACTTAGGCTCCATGTCCCCACGCTTTGGCTGCTTTTAGACAATCATGCTGTGCGCTCACGCGGGGTTTCAAAAACCCCGTGAGGAGAGATTACACGTGACGCCGCTGGCAATCGCGCGCCTGATACGGCGCCGCGCATTCTTTTCAAGCCGCGAATGACCTACCTGGATCAGGCTCCCGGTCAGTTTGAGGCTTGAAAAGAATGTGCGATGCCGTATCAGGCGTGCGATTGCCGGCGGCGTCACGTGTAATCTCTCCTTGCGGGAGTTTTGAAACCCTGCGCGAGCGCACAGCGCGATTGTCTAAAAGCGGCCTTTGCCTTGGTCTTTCAGTCCTGGTTCTCTTCCTCTGCAGGTTGGGGGTAACATTGAAGCTGGCAACTGCAGGGGCTGCCTTTGACCTCTTGGTTTCCCACTTTGCTTTCATTTGGGTGTGGGCAACAAGACAGCTCACTATTTCGGGGGGTGGGGCTGCATATGGAGGAACAACTTTGTTGGATGTAGAATGTGTATAGAGAAATAATACTCGGGCAGCTGAGGAACTGTCTATATCATGAAGGGGCAGCTAGGTGCTGTGGGACTGTTTATGGGAGAGAAGGCTGAGAAATGGGTGATATGTAAGCACAGACAAGGCTGGGGGGGGGGGGAGGCCAGGATAGAGGGAAGGTTATGTATTGGCAATAGGGAGCCCAGGTACTGAGAGGAGTGTGTATTTGATGACAAGGCTGAGAGATGAGTGATGTGTACCATGGACTAGGCTAGGAAGCAACAGTGCCAGAGGCCAGTATTTGTATGACCGTGTGTGTGTGTGTGTGTGTGTGTGTGTGTGTGTGTTATTGCAATAACAATAATGAAGATAAATAATAATGAAATCAATAATGATAATAAAAGTTGTTATTGATTTTGTTAATGCCTGGCATGTTTTTTTTTTTGTGGAGGGGAAATGTGGAGAGGGGAGGAAGGAGCAGACATCTCGGAGCCAGAAACAGTGTTGATCTCTTGAACTGGGCCTGTGATGGGAGGGGAAGGACCTGATGGATGTAATCGCTGGCCAATGAGCAGCGCAAGCAGGTCCCAGGCAGTTGAAAGGCACCCTGTGGTTGCTCAATGCCTCCCAGAACCAGTCTCATGGGGGCTCTGGGGAGGGCACTGCAACCCTTTATGTTGCAGGACCAGATTGTTTGACTCTTGTTCTGTGTTAGCTCTTGCTGTGTCAAGTTGTGTTTACAGAACTCTGGTGCTTGCACTAAAAATCTTCCCCAGCCCTCAGTGTTATACCGTACCTTTCCTTATACCCGTTATTTTACTTTTTCCCTTCCCCTGTCTGTCTCCCCCCTGTATAGATAGATAGATTAGATATAGGTTTAGCTATATAGATTAGATAGATTATAGATATAGATAATATAGATAGAGATTAGATATACCCTATATTTTTTCCTTTCCCCTGTCTGTCTTCCCCTGTCCATATTATATATAGATGTATTAGTTGTATAGATAGATTAGATATTATATAGATATTAGTAGATATACTAGGCTTTTTTATTATATATATTAGTATTATAGGATAGGAATAGGATAAATAGATACTTAGACAGAACACACAGCAGATAGAAGTTTATTGATCTAGATACTTAGATAGGAATATATTGCATATAGTATAGATTTTTAGGTGTAGGTCAGACATACGTATT
The DNA here is from genome assembly GCA_003113815.1 of Sphenodon punctatus. NCBI lineage: Eukaryota > Metazoa > Chordata > Lepidosauria > Sphenodontia > Sphenodontidae > Sphenodon > Sphenodon punctatus. Next base: position 384,650 of record QEPC01005627.1, on the reverse strand, counting down.
AGTAAGTTTTCATATTGTCACCGTGCACTTATTACTATTGCATTATAATGAGAAAGGGAGGAAAGAGTTAAACGTCTGAGCAGTCTGGGGCAGGTGTCTGCTGGCACTTCTGCCACTGGTGACAGCCCACAATGGAAACAATACCGAAAACAAAATCTTTGTTGTCACTCGAAATCGATACTGATACCAATAAGGATAACGACACCAATAACAAAAAACAAAATTTCGTTAATAACGAAAATGACAGTTTTTAATAACGAAACAAAAACAACAACCGACATAAGCACTGGTGGCAATACCCGGCACTGTCCCTAGGTGTGCACCAGGGACCCAATATACTTAACGTTTAAACTTTAAAGTGGGTGCTGCTGCTTGCACTGCTTGATGGCAAGCTGGCACTAGAGAGGCCAGAGAGTGATCACTTTTGCTGTGGTTTTTGTGAGCACTGTGACTGTACTTTGACTGTGGGTTCAACTTTGCCAAGACGTGACTACCACTGAGCAGGGGTACAGGGGAGATACACTTTCTTTCTGGTTAAAACATTATGGTGTGTGGGGAGGGGGCTTGCCTTGCATAGGTGGGCAGGCACAATGGAGGCTTTTTTGTGGGGTGAATGACAGGTTTCTTGTGGGTGTTATTATGCCTGCGGGGCTGGCTTTTTTGCTATTCTTTTTTTTTTTTGGTATTAATTTTGTGTTGTTATGCCTGCTGGGTTGGCTTTTTTGGCTTTCTGCAAAAAACCCCCATTCTTAACCATTTTTGGCTGGCTTTTTTTTTGCTTTTGCAACCCCCCCCCCCCCCCCCATTATTAACAATTTTTTTGCTTTCTGGCTTTTTTGAGTTTTGGCTTTGTCTTCTTGAGACGTTGTCCCACTCTTGCTAGCCTGCTTTCCTGGGCACTGTTTGGCATAATGATTTTAAAGTGGGTGCAATACTGATGGTGGGCCATGCTGTGGGTACACTACTGCTGGCTTCTTATTTATTTATTTTTTGTTTACTTTCTGCATACAGTTCCACTTTTGTGGGTTTTTCTTCTTGAGTGATTGTCCCACTCTTGCTAGCCTGCTTTTCTGGGCACTGAGTTCCGACGTTCTAAGTTCCGGGGAATTCTGAGGTCCAGAGTTCTGAATTCTGGGTCTTTGGAAATTGTTCTGAGTTTCAAACAAGTACCTGGTCCAGGTACCCGGAAACTCGGAAACAAGTCTGAGTACCCGGATGAGCTATTTGGTGCAGCCCTAATGTATATGGGGAGACAAGGCTGAGAGTCACTCGGGTATGAAGCAGTGTGTTTATGGTGACGGGCTAACTAGGTGCTTTGGGGGTATATATGGGAGAGAAGGATAAGAGATAGGTGATCTGTATTCAGGGACAAGGTTTGGGGGGGACAGCTGGTATGTGAGAGGGGAGCTATAAGTGAAGGAGAAATTGTGCCTAAAGAGGAGACAGGGAACAAGTTCATAATATTTGGGCTGGGAAGAGCTGCCTTTCCCCAGCTTCAGTGTTTCCCCCAACCTGAGGAGGAAGAGGATTGGGGCTGAAAGACCAAGGGAAAATGTGGGTGCATGGAGGCTAAGTTGGAACTGAGAACAACATGTGAGACTTTACAACGTCTTTACTGCTTACATGACATGAAAGTTAAGGCGAGAGCCGTAACTTACAATATCCATGCTTTTTGGACTATAGTTGAATTTGTACCAACCTTAACTCCTCCCTCAAACTGAAGGTTCTTTGAGTGCAGATATTAATTATTAACCATTCCAGAATAAAAGTGAAACATAGACCAGATTTTATATTCGCAAATACTATTCGCATATTTGGATAATAACTTGTTGAATATCTGAAAAATATATTTGTCACTCAAATGAAATTAGAATATCTGTTAATCTGGATATTTTGTTTTGGATACTTAATCAATTTTTGGTTATTCATCACTTTATAACTTCACTATTTGGGGTCTATTTCATACCAGGACAGAGTACCAAAATAGTACTGAAGTATTGAAATGAAGTGGTTAAAATTACCAAAATGACTAAAAAAAACCCCCAGAAACCAAGGGTTCTTTTAGATGGACGGCTGCCCTGGTGCTGGCTGCGCCATCCTGCTTCACCCTCGGGATGACCAGTCTATTTAAAAGTGCCTCACCAGATGGGGAAGCACCAGAACATCCTGGAGCACCGTCTGTGGAGCGGGCTGGTCAAACCCAAGCCACTGGCCCAAAGCTGAGCTGCTGTCTGTCTGCTCGGCAGGACCAAGCTGGAGCTCTGCTTTTGACTGACTGTTGCCCGCGGCAACACCATAGAGTTGCAGTTTAGCATACTCTCTATTACTATGCAAACATCCCTAATGCCTGCAGGCTTTCTCGTAATGGATCCTAGCAGTGCCAACATTGGTGGGCTGGCTGACTTGAGAAACTCCAGTCTTTATCAGCGGAGGCCTAATTCCCCCTTTAATCACATTAAGCTGGTGATCCAGATGCTGAGCTGTGATCCGTAAACCTGTTCCTAATATCTGATTACCAAGGTGATGGGCATTACATGCTGTGGAGAGAACAGCAGTCTTTCAGAACAGGGGCTGTAGGCATTAACTTTTTAAACACGCCAAGTTACTTTCCTACTGCTCCTGTGAGTTAGCTGACTTTTACCAAGTTGGAAAACATCTATAAGCAGAACGGTGAGTGGAAGTGACATATTTACCTCGCCTTGTCTCCTTTCATTCCATTCTAGACCTCCAACTGTCCATTGGCATTAGGAGACAAGGGAGGATGAGAACTGGAAATCAGAACTGTTGGATTCGCTGGATCATTTGTACTCTCTGATGATTCTAACACTAACTGAATGCATGTGAAGGGGTCAAAATGCTATCTCAACAAGGCAGTTTGGGGGATATGGGACATAGGAGACTTTGAAGATAAAGCTTGAGAAAACTTGAATATCTGCTAATAAGGGCATCCATGTCCAAGTTTCACCTTGGAATTAGCAGATGGGCTTCCGAGTTCACTGTTCATTATTCCCAAAAGTAATGGAGAAGCAAAGACAGGGAGAGAAAGTATTGTAGTTCTAGGTAAATCTAAAGAGAGAGGGTGGTTGCTATGTTGGTCCAAAATGTAAGAGATGGAGACAAAATAGTTCAGATACCTTTTATTGGACCACCTTTTGGTGGTGAGAGTATGCAATTTTGAAAATTAGCATTTAAGTGCGGGCAGAGGTGGGTGCATAAGGGATGTAGTTATGAAGAGGAGGGGCCCAGAACACGAATCCTGACCTTGTTCTTGGCGGTAACTGGGCCAGATTCAGAAGCGTAAAGGGGTGGAATAAAACCATCTGTGGGGGGCGCATTATGCCCCTGGGCCTGAGGTTCCCCAACCCTGTTCTAGATCCTTTCCCAAAATTTAGTGATGATAACTATTATAGTTCTAGAGATTCTTATCACCCAGATAGATGCATGTCAGCTGTAAGTAGTGGTGTAGAACTGCAAAATGCAAGTCATTGCTGTCTCAGATAAGTTGTCTGTTTGGGCACTGAAATAATTCAGATTTATATAGATTAAGCATGAATATGAAACAAGGGAATTTAGGTGATATAGGTCAATATTTCTCTGTATTTTTGATGTTTCCCATTGGTCATGTTAATTGCAACATGGTCTACAAACATAAAAAAAGGTTCCCCTTCCCTCTTCTAGATAGTGCTTTGCCAGGGGCAACATTATTATTTATTGAGTGCTCTTGCTCCTGTGAGCACAAGTAGCTCCATTTCTGGCCTTGGGAGTCTCTCCAGGAATTTGTTTAATTCAAGAGCTACCTGGTTGGGAGGAGGAGGTTCCTTGCTCGATACACAGTGTTGGCACTGAGAGGTGATGTTATTCTGGCTGGGCTTGCTGTGGCAGCCAGGATTACTTGCTTCCCATTCTTTATTTTTTAAAACTGTTGCCAAGGTTTCCTCCCTTCTTGCAATTCTCTTTTTCCCTGCAGAGCAGTGCCTGGTTGGAGCGATATCAGGTTGTTTTTACACAAGCATTAATCTGAATTAAGTGGCTCTTAATGTGGATTAAGTTGATCATGTGAACACTTTAGTCCAAATTAATGACCCTGTATTCAAAATTTAAACTGGGTTCTGGAAACCTAATTTTTGAGGATTTATTTTAATGTGGATTAAGATCAGTCCAAATTAGTGATTGTGTGAACAGTTAATCTGGACTGAGTCCCAGGCGCCATAGAGTGCTGCAGATAGACATGTGTCCCCTCTAGCCATCCATATCTTTATGGTATCCTGTAGTTTTTCCAGCAGTCTCTGCTTGGCACGTTGAATTTAAAATCCACCGCACCAAGGAGAAGACCCCTCCATTTTGCTGTATCTGTTGCTGTCACTGTACTCTCAGAAATCTGAGTGGAAGAGGATGCTGATTGTGCTGAACCATGCGATTTAGCAGTCTTCCATGTGACCCCTAATCTGTATTAACCGGTTCACAGGTTAACCTGTAATTAATTCTTATTCCTGATTTAAAATGATCATGTAAACAGTTACTCCTGAATAATAATCCCAAATTAATGGATCTGAATTAAAAGCTAATTTGGATTAACTGTGATTGTGTAAAAACAGCCAACAGTGCTAGCATACAGAATGCTGCTTTCTTGCTAGGTACAAAGGAACCAGAGGTGTAGGCTGTGTGAGCTCATTTCAGAAGTCTTGACTTGGCAGAAAGACCACTAGTGGCAACCAAAAGGATTGTGGTTGATGCTTCAGCAGATGCGATTTCAACAGCTTTTAATGAGTCAGGGGAGATGTATTAAGGGATTGATCCAAAACATGCTTTGGAACTGGAGTCATTCTGTCAGATTAATTGTGTTTTCCTGCATTCACTTAGCTTGCTGAGTTAAAGGTGGAATGGGGAGCTCAGTATGAAGTTGAAGGTTATCCCCTTAAATGCAGATTTGGATTTGTGCCTGCCTCCATCTCCAGTCAAAATCATGGACAAGGCAGTGTTCAGGCTAAGGCCCCATTCCTGTGGCTAGTTTATTTGTAGCATTTAAAACTTCTCTCCTAACCTATTCTCTTCCACCTTGGGTTTTTCCTTGAGTCTTGGGGGAACCCACAGCCTTTTCTAATCCAAGTCCCTGCCTGATCAAGAATAAATTATCTATCTGCCTGGGAATACCTGCCCCAACCTAAACAAACTTCCTCATTCTCTTGCTGGCTTTGCTTCCCTAGTTCCTTATACTCTGCTAAGGGGTGAAGCTTCCTCCCCTCCCACTCACTTATCGATGGGTGGCTTGCAGTTTCCACTTTCCACCAGATAGAGAGATACCGGGTGTCCTTGGATGCAAGGATTGGGATTGGGTGTTTACGTTGTTTGCCACATGACTGTGCATTGTGTCTAAGCACCATCACTATTTTTGGCCACTGGTCTGCCCCCTGTTAGCCTCCCATTAACTCCTCGTTGGTTGCACGGATATCTCGGGTGCAGCCGTTGAGTGTTTTTCCCTCTCCCCATAGATAACATTGTGTCTAAAGACATCGGGTGGTGTGTTCACAGCCATTTCTGGTCTGTCTTCCCCGATTCCTCCCTGTCTGTGTGAATCCTCCACTTCATGCTCCTGCCAAACAGCTCATTCCTTGCTGCACACTGTCTTTGTGCTGTCCCAAAGCACCTGGGTGGGGGTGGGCAGTGAAGAATGAGCTGTTTAGCTGCAGCATAGAGTGGAGGATTTGGGGCTCTCCTGCATGGACTACAACTCCCATAATTCTATGGGAGTGCTTCTGCAAGGAGAGCTTCTGGTGTGAGTGGCAGGCAGGACCCCGATTAGCCCCTGGACATGGAAAGGCAGCTGTTACATCTAAGTACTGCAATGTATTAAACATGGGGAAACACGTGTGCCTATACAATGGTGTCAGCACAAATTCAGCTACCCCTTTCCGTTTAACCTAAAGGCACCCAGTATTTCTGTATCCGTGCAGTCCCCAGCCTGGCTGCCCCTGCCTTGTTTTGAACTAGCACTGCTCGATCTTAGAGCTGCAGTAGGCTCCCGAGTGAAGCAGAGAATGTAGTAGTCTTCTTTCACCCCTGCAGCCAGACCCCTGCTGGATACTCACCAAGGACCTTGAGTCCTGCTTTACTTTGGGCTTTTCCTGGCCAAAACCAGGAGTGGGAGCAAAATTCTTCACAGTGCTACACTTGGTGCTGTGTTGGTACCAAATGTATGAGATCGAAACAAAGGAGTTGAGATGCATACCACTGCCGTTAGTGAAAGTATGCAAGCTTTTGGGCCACACAGGACTCTTCCCCAGGCATGTAAGAGGTCCGAACTACAAATTGAGCAAATGTAAGACAGGTGTGTGTGTATGTACATGCATGTGCACATATATGTATATATATATTTAAAAATCAATGACTATGGATGGTGCTGTAAGTAGGGTTACCACTGTACTTTGGGTAGTAATCTGGAGGGGGTGGGGTGAAGGGATTACCCAGTGATATTTTGGTGGCAATCCATTCTGGGTTCTGGTCTTCCTTTGGGGTAGAGACTGCACTTGTCATGGTTTTGAATGATCTGATGATGATTTTGGATTGAGGACAGATGGCCATTTTGGTCATGTTGGACCTTACAGCAACATTCAATATGACTGACCATGGGCTTTTGCTTTGGCAGCTGAGGGATGTTGCTGGTGTGATGGGAGTTGTCAGTTGGTGGTTTGAGACATACCCTCAAGAACAGAGTCAGCTGGTAATGATGGATGGTTATGCATCATCCCTGAGAGGCTGGAAATGTGTCATCCCCCAAGGTGCTATCTTATCACCCATATGGCTCAGTGTATACATGCAACCCTTTGGGATGATGCATGTATACAACAGTATAGGTATAGCTGCTATCCTATCACCCATATTAGAGTAACAAAAAACCTATGGTTTAAAAAACCTAGTTAAGACAGATTCACATAAAGCAAACTTTAACAAACCTGGAAATTGTATGCTAAGACTCCTGCCTTAACTTCCAAACCATGTAAGCAGTAAAGATGTTGTATGGCTTCACATATTGTGCTCGCTTACAACTCAGGCTCCATGCACCCACACTTTGCCTTGGGCTTTCAGCCCCAATCCTCTTCCTTTGCAGGTTGGAGGCAACACTAAAGCTAGGACGGCACACTCCTCCCTGTCCAATATTACATTCTTACTCTACCTCCAGTGTGGCAAGAATTTCTCTTTCATTTACATTCCGGATCTCCATTCTGTGGCACTAGATCAAGTACATCTCCCCACTGCACAGGTGACTAAGAGCATGTAAATATGCCACAATCAAACAACTACATAGACCAGTTCTGTCCTTACATTTAAATTCCTTTTATTTGGGATCCCCACCTACTCTAACACACTACTTATTTGCCTCCCCGCCCCACTGTAACCCACTAACCACCACTTTACTCTCAGAGGATAGAAAAGTTCTGACTTCAGCTTCCACCCCCCACCCCACCCCAATTTAACCTACTAGCTTCCTACCCTATAACACACAACCCAGAATCGTGGCTTCAGTACTACCCAATAAACTCAGCTCACCTCCCAAAAAATCACAAGACTCCTGACCACTATAATGACCATCATATCTCATAGAGAATAAGACAGAGTGTGTGAAATGACACCCCCCGCCAAAAAAAAAACCACCCAGGAGAAAAGGTGTACTAATACACAATGGGGCAATAGAGACTAGAAAAACAATGTTGTAGCTATGGTGCTTATTAGCATTATAGTAGTGTTCCCCATAGTCTCCTAGAAATCACTTCCCAATCACTTACATCACCCAAAATATTGACATTCCACGCATTTCTTATGGCATTACTCCACCAAATTCCTTCCTGCTGTACTCAATCCCTATGACCTCCTCCCTGGCATTCCACTCAATGCATACATGCAACCCTTTGGGATAATGCATGTATACAACAGTATAGGTATTAGGGGCGGGAAAACCGGTAAATCCGGTATCCGATAATGCCGGTACTGGGCGTACCGGCATTATCGGATTCGACCTGGTAAATCCGGTCTGGGTACCGGATTCCGGGTACCGGATTTTTTTGCATTGCAGCCATTTAAAAATGGCTGCAATGTAAAACTTAAAGCCCCACCAAAAAAGTTAAAAAAAACAAACCCTCCCCAAGTCCAGGCTGTGCGGGTGGAAGGGGGGACACCCCCCACCCACCCTGCCCAGCCTGGATTTTTGTTTAAAAAAAGACTCAGAGGCGAGCCCACCCCCCAGCACCAGCGGCCACGGCGTCCCCGCAGCCGCCGGTAAGTATGACCCGATCCCTGGGGGGGTGTTTAACACCCCCCCACCCCCAGGGATCACCCCTACTAAAGTTCATAGCTTGCTTACCTTGCGGAGCTCCGGGTGCGGCGGCGGCGGGCGGTCCGGCGGCCTCAGCGCCGGCTGTGGCTGCCGGCGTCAGAGACGCTCTAGGCCTTCCGGGGAACTTCCGGGTTTCCCCGGAAG